>JBAMJV010011537.1:0-66108 GCA_037951105.1 Echinarachnius parma | reverse complement strand
CGCGTTATAAATGTATAATTATCATTATGAATTAAGACGGGGGCGGGGTAATGTAAGGGTGTGTAATAGAGGGCCGATCATTCCCACGAAGGGGGTAGCTTGTGCACAAATGCCTTAAGTATGCGTAATGTATTAAAACAGGCCCAAAATCTCAATAGCGTGTTAAAATCAACCCGGGGTAAAATTGAAACAATTAGGTAATGGACGTAATTTACCTTCTTATGAATATTTGGGACAAATGTGCGCATTGCTTGCTCCCCCCCCCCCCCCCCAACCTCCTGTGGCTACGCCATTTCGTGATTTCCAGTGCAAAACAAGCTTTCTCCTACAAAACCCCCTGAAGCGCACTTAATGCACGCACTCGAGAGTAAGCGAGTGTTTATCCCAATCTTCAACAACATACAGGGGTAGCCAGGATAAACTCAAGAAGGAGGCAACAAGGGGTTGTAACTTTGACAAGAATGAGGGGGCGTTGCAGCCTGCGGTAGAAATATGACTGTTACTAAGCTATTGTAATTTGTTAGAGTTGTACCCACATAGGGGTAAAATCTTTTTAATTTCAGATTCCATGCAAAAGAGTACATGGGGTGTATCAAAGATAAACTCTAAAAGGGGGAAACAAGGGGGCGAGATTTGCATAAATGAGGGGGCGATGCTGAGCAGCCTGTACCGGAATTGCAGAAATATATTTGGTAATATGCAATATTTCGTTATCCCTAGTCATGCTCATGGCGCAGTAAAGGGGTAATGTTTTTAATTCTAGATTTCCTACAACAGGGCATAGAGGGGTGTAACTTTCCCCTATGTCTCCTTTCCCGTAAGTACGCCTTAGTGACAAAAAGAAACATCAACGACGTTTGCGTGGGCGTTGGCGTTTGTGAGAATATGAAGAGACACATCTTCACATTAGCACAGATGGAACAAAAAATGTAGTAATGACTTTTTATTGACATCTCGAAGGCTCGAAGGCTTGAATTAGTATCATTTTCTTTTACCTAGTGGACAAACAAAAAACAATTTCTTAATTTCTTGGATGAAAAAATATACATTATTTGTATACATAAATGAAGGGCAATTATGCTGATGGTTGAAGAAATGTTAGAATATACTAATTTTCACACAAACATATTAAAAGGAAGATGGAAAGGAGAGGGTGGAAGAAGGATAGTAAATAAAAAGATAAACCTCTGAGAGGAATTAGATAAAGATGAGTATTATTCTACGACAAATGATGAGAAAGAAAGGGGAACTGTCGTAAAAACAAAATTGAAGAAGAAGCAGACAATTAAAGGGTACCACCACCCAAAAATAATATTCTTATAAGTGAAAGGTAACATTTTTAGTATTCCATTCCATCAACAAGTTCACAAAAATATGTTTCCAGAAAAAAATATATAATTGAAAAACGCATCACCATTCTAAAGCATGCGTTAATGGGTCTGCATGTACGAGACTACTTTGTCCAGAGCGAACGAATCGCCCGGGATTCTATTGTCTCCAAACGTACGCGTGAATAGCATTGGCGCATTCGCAATTGTTTGGCCCGTACGGAACCAGGAAATAGTAGTAGTTCCGTAAGTGGTGGAAATTAATTGCTTTGTTTATGAATTACACAACCCTTTGCAAAATGTTGGGTATCCATTTGATATCACAATACGGTACCAAAACATATGATTATGTGTTGTTCTTTGCCTGGTGGTCCCCTTTAAGCAATGTAGAGGAAAAGGAAGATGATTACCAAATTAGAAATAAATAAGAAACGGAGATGGTTATGATGAGAATGATGATATTGATGATGGTGATGAAGGAAAGGAATGAAGAGGATAAAGTAAACAGAGAATTCATTGAGCCAACAAAGACAAAGCGGCACATGAATGAGGAACATTTAAACTAAAGCCCGGCGCAGACAGAGCCGACTCGACCCGATCCGACTGGTTTTCAGCCTGATTAACTCCGTATGCGCTGCCTCAGGACTCCGGTTTTTCCAGTCAATTACCAGTCGGAGGTCATTCGAGGCCGATTCAACATGTTGGATCGGCTCCAACTGAGCGAAAGTGACTCTAGCCTGACTGAAAACCAGTCGGATCGGGTCGAGTCGGCTCTGTCTGCGCCTGGCTTAATAAGAAGAGTACGCTTCCATGAGATAAATACGAAGGAAGGAACGAAGGAACGAACATAGAAGACGAATATACATGATATACATACCAGACAGCAAAGACACAACAGCCGCTATCAAGAACGAGACCACGATGGCCGGTCCCGCCACCTCCCTGGCCACCTGTCCAGCTAGCACGTATATACCCGCTCCCAGGGTGCCACCGACCCCAATAGCCGTCAGGTCCCAAAGACCGAGACATCGCTTCAGGTCGCTTTGAGCCATGTCTTCAGAATCCAGCTGCTTGGTGCGGCAGAGGCGGCGGGCGCACTTCCCGACCCACGCCTTCACCGCCTCGCCCCGCTGCCGGTCGACCATCTGCATGGTGGAGGCTGGTTGCGAGCCCTTTCCTTCAAAAGACCCCTCTGTATAGATGAGCGCTCAGTTTCGACGGAGCACCTGTTAGAATGAAGTAAATGAAATGGATATGCTTAATGATTATCTTGGCGTAAGTTTGTAAACCATACTCATATACCCTCTTTACTTCTCTTGTTGTTTTCATGTCGGTCTACCATATTATCTACAATTCTATTAATTAGCTATCGATGTTGGAATCATGTCTTCAACTAAGAATGCAATTCTAGACAGACTGTCATTTTGGACTGATGACCACGCTCGCTCAACCTCCCATCTGTCTCGATCCATATCGGCATATGAGTTATTGAGGTTTAGCTAACACGCAGCGCGCTTTCAGCCACCTTGACACTTGCACGAATTTTGTCCCCACATTGCCACGCAATGCGTCGTGGCAAGGCGTGCCATTTCGGTGCTACATCGCGTAGCGTTTGCGACCTGTTCGCGCACTGTACACGCATAGTTACGCACTGTCTACGCAATGCGCGGTCAATAATGGGCCGCATTGGCACACTTTGGCACGCAATGGCACTACTTGTTCACACACAGGTTAAAGTATAGTTCGCGCATACGTACCGCATTGTCCCGCAGTGTCACGCACGCCACGCATAGTTCCCGCATGCGTGAAGTTGTCGGGGCAGTTTTTGGTCACGCTTTGTCCCGCTTGGTGGCACGCTATAATGCATAGCCTGACGTTTCACACCTAAAACCACCCTGACACTACACGCCATGCCACGCATTGTTCACGAGCTGTTCACGTTGTGTTCGCGCAAGTTTGCGCCGCATTCACGCATGTACGCAGTGTTCGCGCCGAGTTCGCGAAGTGTTCACGCATGGTTCACGCGAGTGCACGCACATGGTGCGAAAATTAATGCGTGCCAAATTTTTTAACATTTCGAAATTCTCTCTACGACATGGCACGCACCCACGCACTGCCCCGCACTCATCACACACTCTTCACGCTCGTTCACGAAGACTTTACTCATTGGCACGACGCATTGCGTGGCAGTGCGGGAACGAAATTCGTGCAAGTGTCAGGGTAGCTCGTGTTGCGCTCGTGCAAATTCTTCTTCTTCCTCCTTCGTCCATTCGCCACCAGCAATATTCTACTTGTTTCCTTTCATTATCCAGTCAATCCCTCTAGTTCTGCTTATGAATTCGAACAAAGGGGTGCTTGCCATTTCAATTACTAGATCCCTTTAAGACAGAATAAGCAATCGAAAACAAAATAGAGAACAATACATTTTCATATTTCCATACCCATAGGCATGTGTATAAACTTCGGGGACATAGTGCGACTTCGTGTGTTTGTTTTGTTTGCTCGTTTGTTTCCCTGAAGGTCTCTGGATCAATACGAATGACGTAATGATCCGAATATAAATAAAATGGTGCAATTTCCCATGGCATGGTGACTCAAAATGCAAACTGAAAGTGACGTGGAGCTTTGATATGAAGAGCGCTCAATTTTAACTTTATTGACATGTGTCATTATATCCGACGAGCCTAATTCTGCTTCCTGGTTGCATATCTAACCCGTTTCATCAAATTCTGTTTTAAAGTGTCATTCCACTGATAGGACTAGTCCGCGACTCCGCGCTATAACTGTTGTTGGATCGGACAAGTCAAACTCAGTAGTCGCAACTATACGCCAACTAGCATAGTCAAGATTCTGTTTTATCCCCCAACAATCAGGTAAACCCGTTACGTCCGCTGCGCTTTGCACAAGAGTTGGCCAGAACCAGTATTTTGGGGACTACAGATAAATAGTCACATCGCGCGATTTGTGGGTATCGCGCTCTACGGGTTTGATCAATGACTGATCTAGTTGGGGGGGGGGGGGGGGGGAAATAACACGAATCAAATCGGCGAGAAACTCAATTACAACTAGCAAAGAGTGACCGACCCCGTCGATAATAATAATAATACTGATTGGAAATATTATTTAAATCGCAATAGAGAACAAGCTAATGTAAAAATGGCGCTCGTCGGTCTGCTTGGAAACACCCTATCTGGAAAAGGAGGGTCGGTGGTCGAGACATCGTCGCTATGCGCCGAGTACGTTGGGATCTATTTCGGAAACCACTGGAATGTGTCTTGCCGTGGGTTCACGCGGAAACTCGCCGAATTCTACAATAAGTTCACGAAGGAGTCTCCGGGAAAGCTCGATGTTGTCTTCGTGAGTTCGGACGTGGACGTGGGCATGATGGAGAGGTACTACGAGGAAATGCCGTGCGGCCTAGCGTTGCCATTTTCGGACCATGAAGCCAAGGTGAGCTAAATTAGTTAAACGATTGACAAGCGCGCGTATATATAATGGATGCTACATACCATAGAATTATGAATAAACAAACCAACCCGTTTATATATACCACGCGGTTCGCCATTTTGAACTTGGCTTGTTTGCGCGCACTACATAACGCTGAGCTGAGTGCGAGCCAGTGTGTATTCCGCACCGTGCTCAGAAGTGCTCAGAAGTAAACGAATTTTAGCGACCATCTGTTCTAAGTGGTTCACTTTGCCCTTATGCGGACCTAGAAAGGAAATAACCGTCTCTCATGGGATATTCTTATGCATTTCTGTATTGGTTCTTATCGATACAATTATGCAAATTGTGCTCAACGGTTAAAAAGGGCGGGATATATACAAGCGAAATGTCGCTTTAAAGTCATATTTTACGTTTCTCAACCAAAGTATATAATAGTATTATATCGCCGTGATATACTGTTTTTATTTACCATGAACTATTTTTGCGTCTTTTCATACACAGCAGAACATACTAATATGTGCATTTATATATTGGCTACATGGGCCTACATCTATATAAACATAGCAGTATACGATATGCGCTGTTGAATAATGCAATGCTGTGTTCCTCAAGTTAGTACCTGCATTTATTTTATAGTGTAGAACTTCGTATATTCATTGCATTTTATCGCAATGAATAAATTAATACAACTAAGCTAGGTTATTCACTGAAAACAGTAATTGTATTTTTTAGCCTCATGTGAAGTTACTATTTTTGTTTGTCCCGGAAATGTACACTTAGTGTGGGTCAACATCGCATCGCCTCGTTAGTCTCTGTTTGACAAAAATGGTTGGGAATTAAACTAAACTAATTTATATACGTCTACTATTTCGATTATTCAAAGATATTCAAAATATGATGGTATTGCTGCATTTACACAACTGATTTGTGTGTCAATGTAGAATAATTTTACTATGTATTTATGTAATATTGTAACTCTATGGAAATTCATGTGACCGAACAAATTTCTGAAAGGACAATATAATTAACTTTAACTTGAAGTTTCTTTTGTGTTTTACTATTATAGTTTATTCAATGACATATAGGCATGGCACACTATGATCGGAAGTAAGATAGAAATGTGTATCCGATACGTTTTGATTTTGCCAGCATTTTGTCCAGCATGCTATAGCCAAGGATGCTACATTTCAGTGCATATTCTTATCCACAGAAGGAGTGGTTCCATTATAGTTAAAAACAATTTCTAAAATGAGGGCCATATGTATATATATAAACAAATTGTAGATTTAAAAAATGAGACAACATCAACATAACATTCAAGGCCTCTCAGCACTGGCCTACTGGTGGGTGGGGGGGGGGGGGGGGGGGGGGCTTGGGGGCACTTGCCCCCCCCCCCCCCCCCAAAAAAAAGGAAATAAATCATGGCTAATTTGAAATTTGATAAAAGGGTATTTCTCAAGACATAATAACTCATATTCTACTTAATGTCAAGTCAAAGAGCCTCACAAAGTCCCAGACTCACCGCTTGATCTAAATTTGACAACCCATTACGCTATACCTGGTGGTGATACAGAATTGTTTTGCCCCAAAAACAGTTTTTGCTCATTACGCCAATGTCTCTCAGCTCAGTGTCCTTATTTGGCCGCATAGTCGGATAGTACGCAAGCAATAACGCCACGATTTTTCACACACATGTCATGATATGTTTAACATGTTCGTTCTATTCTTTTCATTATTTATTTATAGTTGTTTACTTTATTTCCATTTCTTCTTTTCCCGTTTCGCTGCAGGCAAAGTTGTGTGAGACGTTCGGGGTATCGGGTTTACCGTATCTCAAATCTGATCTTTCTGAAAAGTTCGGATGCCTCCGTGGTTATAGCAAGCAATTACGTCATGCCACAGTAATCTCTCTCACACATAATATCTTATATAACATAATCATTGTTCCTATTCTTGTTCATTACTTATTTAGTAATTTTCTTTCTGTTCTCGTTTCTTTGTCTTCGTTTTTTCTTCTTCGCTTCAGAAAATGTTGGGTGAAAAGTTCGAGCTACGGTTGGTGCCCACTCTGATCATCATGAAGAGTTCGGATGCCTCTGTGGTGTGCAAGGACGGACGTCGGGGCGTTGTGGAGGATCCCAATGGGAAAGACTTCCCTTGGGCCAAGTAACTTGCATGGAGGAATGCCCCCCGGGGAGTAGAGAAGGTGCACACAACGTGTGCGGGCTGGCATTGTATCCTATGACCGGGGAAATAATAGTGTAAAGCGCCTAGAGGTGATATTATAATCATATTAGGCTCTATATAAATCGAACATATTATTATCATTATGTGGACTCGAAGATCATGTAGTTGGTTAGAGCATCGGTCTAGCAATACGGGTGACTCGGATTCGATACCCCCGGGCGAAACTCAATTATCTTTGCTCGTTTTTCATTTGTTAGGGATCTAGTAACTTTTTCTGAATCGACCAAACTATCTCTAGTGATTCTTCCCTGCCTCACTGATGTTATGTCTTGCTCTCACGAATAGAAGTATATGAAACACTGTGGACCGAATTGTCATAAGTGTCTGAACTTTAGTCCGGTCTAAAAAGCCAAATTAAAAAGACAAATTAAAAAGAAATTACAAGTAACCACTTAAACCGTTTCAAACCTGTGGAATTTGTCTTATGCTGCCGGAGATATTATAATTGTTTATTTTCATTATCCAATCAATCAATAGTTTCGAAATGCACGTATAATTATGTACAATACATTATTGTTTTCCATCCTTGAACGCACGGGACGAAATAGATACCTGATATTGCGTGTAATCTCATAATAGTTCACTGTCCCATGTAGACGGAGTAATTGTTCTCGTCTGTTCCCTGATCGTTTATACTTCATTCCCAACTTATCAAAGGCAAATCAGAGTCCAGTGTGTGACATCGTTATTTGTACCAGACTGCATGCAGCCGAAGTAGCAGTATTACACTTATTATTTTCCAAAATAATCATAATGGTATGTGTGAAATATATCAATCGATATAAGGCGTATGTAAAGTTATAACCAATTAATGGAGTGGACGAGTGATATCAACTTACGTATTTAACACTAATGCCTTTTTTGTACGAAATTTACTTGTAAAACTTACATATTCTGTTTGTGTATTTTATTTTGTATTGTATACCCTGAACGAATGAATTAGAGTTTATCGAAGTCAACGTTTTTGTGTGAAAGTAATCCATTGGTGATAATAATTATGATTGTTATAAGAAGAAGAAGACTTTGTGACTTTTCAAAGGGTAACCTTGTTTACAAATTATAAATCAAAGTCAAGGGTTTACAATAAAAGAATAGGACATAATATAACATAACATCTGTATTCAATACTACTGCTTAAGAAAAGCATCAATAATATGACACAATGTATAATAATGATACTCAAATATTATTCTGCTTTGTATCCGTTGTTGCCAAATAATAACAAGGCTGGAAAAGAAGAAGAACAGGAACAAGAAGAACAATAAGACGAAGAAGAAGACGAAGAAGAAGACGCGATATGGCAAGATCAGAATGTGTCAATCGCGTTTTTCTTCAGCAAGAAAATGTATCCACATTTTGATGCTCTCAAGAGGAAAGTTTGCGCGCTTTAATTTTGAATGACGAACCCTCGATCGCCCAAAAGAATAGGTTTTCCCATCCATTTTTAAACAATCGTCATTCAATTTCATTAATTGTTAGCTTCAATTTCGTCCGGGAAGTCTTTCGCCGGTCATATGTAATGTTCGATTTCGTCATTGCGCACACAATTTCGTTCTTTCACAGTCAAATTCGTCAGTGTACCAATCATTTTAGTCAAAGCTTATTCAATTTCGTCCGATCGCTCCAGCCGGTGTACAATGTGATGATCAATTTCGTTATTGTGTATTAAATTTCGTTATTGTGTATTCAATTTCGTTATTTCTCATTCAAATTCTTTAATCAATATAGAAAGCTGTATTTGATACTTTGTTTCATCATCCTTTCATTGGTATATGTTAACCCAATGTCTATGTTTGTTTTGTATCCCGGAAATTCACACAATTTGAGTCTATCGTCTATTGTACAGTTTGTGTATTTTGAATAACATTTCAAATGTTAATGTGTCTCCCAACACAAATTTATTGCATGAATCAATCAATCAATCAGACTTTGGGTCAATTATCGGTTTTTAATGGCAATATCGAAATGAATTGTTTTGTGATCAGTTTATCGTTTTAGAAACACTTATTATTGAAGTTATTCATTTTAAAATGAATTGTATAAGCTACAATAGGGAAATACATATGAACCAGTGCACCAGACTATACGTGACGAATTTGAACGAATAAGTCTTGAAATCGAATGATCAATGAGGAATTCAAACTTCACATTGTGCGTTTTTTAACCAGTCGGGACGAATTCCATTGCAAAATGACGAATTAGACTGAGCAAATTTTGAATTTGTATGACCCATTGATCAATTAGAATGGTAAATGACTAAATCGAATGTAGCATTTGCAGTTTGCAGACTTCTCGGGACGAAATTGAAGTTAGCATTGTATGAATAAGATTGACGATAGTTTGAAAATGGATGGGAAAACCTATATAGCCTACATGTATTCATAAACGACAAGTTAACACTTTCGACGTCCGCACCTTGCGGTACATGTTTATGATGTTATTGCGTGAGTATTAAAATTATATTTGTGGGCTCCTGAGTCGAAATGCACGTATGTACATGCACAATACATTATTGTTTTCTATCCTTAAAGGGGTAGTTTAGTTTTGGTAGAGAGGGCGCTGCACATCACAATTTTTTTGTGAGGTAATGAAAATCTGAGTGTCGAATTTGAGAGAACATGCAATTTTAATGGCAGAATAAACTTTATTTGGTCAAAATCGACCCAGAAATGGCTGAAATATCAATAAATATATCTGATCTTATAATTATTTGGGGCCCAAATAATTAGATGATTTTTTTAAAAAATTAAAAAAATGCTTGCACTTTTTCAAAAAATTTCAAAAGCTTTTTTAAAATAGTTGTTGATGATCTCTCTATTTAATCATTATTTCAATAAAACATCACATACATAATTTTGTATGAAAAATTGTTGAAACCAATGCCTTTTAAGAAAGCGCCCTCTTGAGTTGTAATGGCTCTTTTTTTAATGATAACGGGCTTTTTACTTAGTCGTTTGTAATTTTGTATACATTTCGAGCATGGTGGAGTTATAACCATTAGTTTATAGTGTTACTGTCCAGATTTGGTTACTAAAGTTCAGCCTTACCAAAACTAAACTACCCCTTTAACCACACGGGACGAAATAAATACTGTATTGTGTATTGTGTTTTGTGTATACATTGTCCACTCGTGCATTTCGACTGGAGCCCATCAATATGATTATACTACCTACGAAATACAATCACCAACATAATCGGTTACCATGATAAGCGTGAACAAATATTAATTAATTTTTGTATTCATTCAACAATATCTGAACTTCAACTACGTGTATGCTTGAAATATCTGGGTCGTGTATTGAAGAAGGGATGACTACATGATTAAATGCGTTTGTGTGTGATTTGCATGAGCAGTGGGGAGAGAAGAAAATGCAGAGCAGTTTACAATGACAGAGTTTGGTTCAAATGTACTTTGTACTCTCATTTGGTAGTGAAAACTAATTGTTGGTTTTTTTCGGGTCGCGGTCCGTATTAAAGACAAAATCACAAAAATGTGGTTAAATGCAATGTAAAACAGTGCAATTTTAAATTTCTCAATAAATTCGCAATAAACTGCAGCAATGATAATACGTTTGCGAATGTTTAAACATGAGTAGTTTGTCTTTAATAATTGTAACTCAACCATGAATAATGGTTACCGCGTATTGTAAAACATAGTTATCCTGACTACCATATGAATATTTTAGCAAGAAGAAATCTTGAAACAATTATTGGTTATGAAATTATGAGAAGTTGTTTAGAGGGTAAGTTACCTTTTGTGTTCGGTTCAGATAATGCAATGCTTGTAAACATATTGTGAGTGTTAGTTAATATCATTATGTGAAGGCGATTGTAACAAAATTTCTTTTAAATTTAGGAACTCTGTTTCATGTCTGTACTTCTAAAATATCTATATAAGGCCTGACTACTTTTATGTCTAAAAACAAGTCAAACCTGCTAATGCGACCACCTGTCTATAGCGACCACCTGCTCATAACGACCCCTCTCTGGTCGCCCCGTGAAACATCACGTGTTAAGCGATCTGCGTAATGCGACCACCTGCCTAACGCGACCAGCGACCACCCCATTTGGGTCCCGACGCACATATAAATCTGTGTATAGCGACCACAAAATTAGCACTTGAGCGACCAAGTCATCAACTCGGTCGCCTCTGGCATGTCTGGTCGCTCAGGGAAATGGGAACTCCCATTTCCCTGGGTCGCTCAAGGCTCCAATTCTGAGCATGTGAAAGCATAAAACGAACTTTTAAAATGACAATGAACTTCAGATATTACGCTTGATTACCGACACCAAGTGATTTGGACTCATAAGCAAAGAGTATATTACTGCCTCTAGACCCCTGAAAATAACCCTAAAATGGATATTACCATAAGAATCGTATGATTTGAATGATTAATAATTCATTAGGAGTTCATAACTGTTCAGTATGCATAAAACAGCATTTTATGTACCCAGATATATTCGCACGCTTAAAACTACCTTCCGACCCCTCATTAGTAGGCATATAGGCTTGACACTGGCTACGCCATGGACTATTATAACATGTATAATGTATACTAAACAAAACTGTATAGTTTTTGTGCAATTTTGGGGTCATACAGGCCCGTAGACAGGGAGGGTGTGTTGGGTTCTGCAATCTCAACCAAAATTTCCAGTAGTACGTGTGCTTGTGAGATAACTTGTCATATTCATATTAACAATACAAGCACGGGACAGGTTTCGGTTTCAATTTTCAATTTCGTTCACAAGATATTTACGATTGAAGTGTTCAGATGTTAAACTGTCTACGGGATAATTTAAGCCGTGTACAAAGTAAGTGTAATGAGTTAGTGCATATCACGTTGTATTGAAATGTCTACTTTCTCGGCCAAAAAACATCAAATTAACGTGAAATGTGCACACATTACTTAGTAGACATATAAGATCACACCAATACACATTTCATTAACCACTCATTACTTTTTGCACTTGTCAACAAAGTTACTAGATCCCTTTAATAGAAAAAAAAAACATAGGTCTAGTAATATGGGTATAATATAGTATATCGTAGTGGATAAAAGCAGTTATTAGTAAAAGTAGCAGTAGAAGTTGTAACAGCAGTAATAGTATAGTAGTAGTAGTAGTAGTAGTAGTAGTAGTAGTAGTAGTAGTAGTAGTAGTAGTAGTAGTAGTAGTAGTAGCAGTAGTAGTAGTAGCAGTAGTAGTAGTCCCAAGTCGAAATTCCCATAGAAACCCATAGGACAATCCTATGGATTTCCTATGAGTTTCCTATGGGTTTCCTATGGGTTTCCTATGGGCTTCTATGGTTTTCTATGGGACCCATAGACATTTACCAGGTCGAAATTCCCATAGAATCAAAACCCATAGGAAACCCATAGGAATCCCTTAGAATCCCATAAAAACCCATGTTCCACTTTCCCTGTTGAAACCCATAGAAACCAATAGGCCTATGGGTTTCTATTGGTCTCCTATGGTTGTTGGTTCTATGGGAATTTCGACCTGGGAAGCGTAGCTGATTCTCTCATGATGAGTAAAATAATACATTTTAATTTCATTTACAAAGCTAATACAAACATTTAATATCATTTAAACTATAATGCCAATATATAATTTCAATATTTGTAGTGGTTATGCACGCAACACATACTAAATTAAACTATGGACTCGTGTGTGTACAGATGCCAATTAATTACACATGTGCATACAGGGAAATGTGCGACCAAAAATTTAAATTGGCCGCCAACCTGTATAATGCGACCACCTGTCTATAGCGACCACTTTTCGCCGGTCCCTTGAGCGGTCGCTATAGACAGGTTTGACTGTAATATGCATTACACAGGTACGTACACCAGAGTAATTATATGGACGTGTGATGACTTTATTCGATGAGGATGATTTTAATCACCATGATGATTAATGTAAAGCAGGCAATGCTAATGGCATGTATTAAGTATCATAATTGAAGTTCACCTTTAAACTAATTCGAAGTGCATGAGATATTAATGATACATGTTTGATCATTAACGTCAAAACGTGCGCTTTGATGATGGTAATAGGTCAAACATTAATCCCTTGACCACGGGAACCGAGTGGGTTGTGTACAAAGTCTATGAAAATTTCATAAACTCGTCGGGAACGGGTTAAATGCTATCACTTAGCCACACATTCATGGACGGACGTGATGGGTGCTAATAAGGCATTTCTCATGTGACCGTATACGAATAACATGAACTATTATAGATGTATTTTCAAAGTGCATTTTTGGAAGTGCATGAAATATTAATGATACAATATGTTTGTGTGGAAGTGGTTTGGCAAGATCGGTAGAGCGCGTGCTTTCCAACCGTGAAATCCCGAGTTGGAACCCAGCCCACTCCGTTTGTCATTCAGCAAGGCATTTAATCCACATTGCTGCTCTCTCTACCCAGGTGTATAAATGGGTACCTGATCTGGTGAAAATTAGCTTGGTGCACCAATATGGTTGCCCGCGGCTAGTATACTCCCCGGGGAGTTGAGAATGTGTACAAGATAAGTGTGCGGGTCTGAGCTGTACCAAATGACCAGGGATATTATAATAATAAGCGCTTAGAAATGTTACAGGCTGTTCTGCAGTAGGCGCTTTACAAATACGATCTATTATTCTTCTTCTTAGTATTATTATTATTATTATTATTCAATGTACGTTTTTCGTAATGGAAAGGATGGACACTAATGCTGTTAGTAGTAATTTGAAATGATAATAAGGTAGCTCGCATTTAACAGTACGAATAATATGTTATCAAATTAAAGATGTATTTACGATGATTACAAATTAATACTCTTTATGCCAATAGTAAGAATCTCAATAATTAATGTTGTTACTTACCCACAGCTTCACTGGATGAAGTTAATTTAATCGCCATAGTGATTATAAATTTAAAGAAGGAAATGTTAAGAAGGGGGTTCACATTTCACCATTCGAATGTAATACAATATTAGAGATTCATTCATGATAAATAAAAACACATTTTATCAATCGTTAGAATGTTGTTTAGCTACTTACCCACAACTTCACTGGATGAACGTGATTCAAATCACCATGGTGATCAATATAAACTGAGGCAATGCTAATCTCAATTCTCGGAATAGGTTAACGGTTCTCCTTTAACCACTCGTTAAAAAATAGATATTAAAGATGCATCGCAAACAGATGATTAAACTCTCGTTTTGTCTCTAGCGAGCGAGGAGTATTGTTTCAATACAACTGAGCTTTCAGCGAGTCGAGTGTAACAGCTGTTATCCTCCCAGGTGTCGAATACGCGCCAAAAATCGAATAACACGTCACATTTGAGGTTACAAAAACACCCAAGCAGTCCAAATCCGTCATCCAGCGCTTATTGTTGAGTTGATGAAAAAAAGACCAGTTAATTTGGATTAAATTTGAGCAAATAATGCGTGTAGAAATTGAGATGGGAAGATGAGGAGTGTGTGTGCAATATGGTCTGCTTGCAACCTCATGCATACCGCACACTGATTGATGCGCCGCGATATGCATTGACGATGTCGCGCCAACACGGTCGAGAAAGCTGCAGCGAGGACACCCCCATCAAAGATGCAAGCAGACGATATTACACTTTTAGTACAATGTACGCACAGCTATGGAAGGCAATTTGTATCAACGAATCAACATATTATATACGCTAGACGGTGTACATAAATTGTATTGCGTTATCAAATCAGGAGTGCATGCATGACAAGCAGGTGCGTCTACTTTTTAGGACTGTAATTTGACATAAAATGTGTTTCCACCACGATAAGTAAGAGCCGATTGGTATATGAATCACTCAACATATTAAGATCATAGGCGTATAGGAGGCGGGGTGGGGGCTTGGGGCTGCAGGCCCTCTGGAGTTTTAAAAGCGGCCATATTCGGGCAAAAGGCACCTCAAATTCTGGCAAAACCATGTCGTATTTGGACAAACTCATGTCACATCCGGGTAAACTCCGACGTTATATTCGGGCAAACTCATGTTATTTAAGGGCAATATAATGTAAATTTTCGGGCAAAACCGCCACATATCAAATCGTGATATTTTCGGACTAATGGCCCGTATTCACAAAGGAGGTTTGTACAAACCCCGGTTCAAACCGTGGTTTACATCTATGAAATGCCAATTGTAAACTGATGGAGAGAGAATGTGTACCATCAAAATTGTTAACAAGTAAGGAATTTACATTCTCTCTCCATCAGTTTACAATTGGCATTCCATAGATGTAAATCACGGTTTGAACCGGGGTTTGTACAAACCTCCTTTGTGAATATCGTGTTCGATGACATTTTTGTATTGCTTGTAATGTTCAAAGGCGGGAAGGATAATTATTCGGGCAAAAGACCTTATCCCCCCACCCACCCCCCCCCCCCCCCCCGATAAAAATGTGCCCCCACGCCCATGAATAAGATACCACGTTAATACTCGTAAAGCATCGACGTCGAGTCGATATAGATTTTGACATAACCCGCCTTTCATATGTAGCCATTTCATCTCAAATTTGTACAACACACACAATTCTGTATACACACTTGTAGGACATTTTATACGCATACATATTGTACACACACTACTTGCGCGTTTTCCGAATCGTGCGTGGCGGCTAAATTTGACCCAATAAAGTGTACGTCACCGCCGAATGGTATGATCTGTGAGGCGAGTGCGAAAGGCCGAGTGATTTTTGAGGTCACGCTGTTCGATGTTTGCTCCTTAATTGGTCATTTATCATCACTTTTTACTCCTTATCAAAGATAAATCTTATGCGGGATGCAGAGAAAGACACACGCACGCACACACACTCACATACACAAACACACGCATACACACGCACACGCAAACACACACACACACACGCACACACACACACACACACGCACACACACACACACACCCACACACACACACACACGCGCGCACACACACACTGTCACACACACACACACACATACTTACCCAGGCATACTTGTGGGCACCCGACTTGTGGGGTACTTGTGCTACTACAGGCTGAAGGAGTGCTACTACAAACTGTTTTTTTTCCACAAAATCTTTGCAACGAAAAAAGGCAACCTTCTGAGTGCATGGGAGGGTAGGGGTGTGTCTAGAAAAAAAAATGTTCCTCAAGTATCACTTATGGGGCACAGTCACAAGATTTTGTCACATAACTCTCTGAAGCTAAATACGCCGATTTAAGGCTATTCCTTAGTGGGGTCTATGATTTATTCCCCACAAGGAAAAAATACCCCACAAGTATATAATTGTACCCACACGAGACCCCACAAGAATGCCGGCGTGAGAACACACACACACTCACACACACACGCATGTGGGTAGATACTGGGAATTCGTAATAAAGAATCCGTGAAATAAACTATGCATTTATTTTTGCCCTCGTTTATTCATTATTTTTCACTTTGAAGTATTTAATTTTAAATACCATTGTCTTCCGGAGTTAGCTGTCCCAGAAAGGCCGAAGTATTAGCATGGAACTAGACCTGATAAATGCTATATATGCGTATATGATTATGTATAGCCCTATACAGCAGGCCACAATTTTACTTTGCATTTTCGCTTGTTACTCGCTCATAGGTATAGCACTCGTTTGCCCTGACTAGATCAAAATAATTAAGTAAAATCGTGGCCTTCTTTATAGGGCTATACATAATCGTATATACGCATATTCACTAATTAACTGCCCTGACTTACACACGTATAATTATCCACTTGAGAACTAATAGTTATAATTGAATGATGCCTGAATGGTAGAAATACATATAAACATATAAATGTTACAGGGCTGTTGAAAAAACAGTTAACACAAGAGGGCGACTTAGAAACACATGAATCGGAGTCGCATAGGCCTATATACGGTTCTGACCTGAATGTTTCAACCATTTTTTATCAACAAATGTGAATGTGATGTTTGGTTTTCAAAATAAATATTGAATTGAATGATTATCACCAACAAAAATAAAGCCACTTCAGTGCATTTTCAAAATTGTGTAGTTTTTATTGAATTTGTTTACTTATTGAGTATCAACTTATATTCCAATATATATATTTTATATATATTAGCTGTTTCGGAACCGATCTCGATCAAAGAAAGTTTAATATATCTTTACAACTGTACGTTTTTTGTTTTGTTACACTTAGTTTTCTCATTATCTCACACACAATAAAAACATTCTTGAAGCGCACTCTTAACCAAAACTGTACTGTCCCTTTAGATTCTGATATCAAACATCTATATTTACGTCTTACGACTTAAACTGATAAATCCACAATTCTATTAAATTGAAGCTGCAACTATGATATATTTGCATTAACATGATACAAAGTGCAAACAGCCCATTGAGATGATGACCAATATAGATAAACAAATAATATATGGAATACGACGATAAGGAAGCATTGGAAGAATTTGATCGCTTAGAGACGAATGTAAAACAAGACAATGGTTCTCTTAATCCATTATTTGACAAAAACCTAAATTATTGTCAAATTTGTTTTTATCTAAATAATGTGATCTGATTCACAACACATTCTTTCGTGAACTATAATACAAAATTCCAACCTATCTACGGCATTTGATTTAAAAGAACCTCTCAAATACGAAAACATAAACACAAAAATAGCGAACATTACAAGAATATAGTTTAAAGATGCACCTGTAAAGTGTCAGATATTGCCCAAAATAACATTTGAGACTTCACTCCTATACCAAAATCATTGTAAGATATTCTGAATGATGTGTGAAAGTTTCATTGAAAAAGATCACTGCTTTCCTGGTTAATAAAGCGAAAATTTGCGTCAGCTTTTACAACGAATTACTGTATAACGTGTATGGGGTTTATGACCATTCATTAACGCTCTTGAGCTAACTGATTATCAATGATAGATATCGTCATATTAAATGGGAATTTTTAAAAAATCTAACCCTATTTTATTCTTCTCTTACCATAAGCCAAACAACACGGTAGAGGAGAAATGTGGAAGCTCCAAGTAATTTTCATGGAGTTTCATGGACACTTTACCATGTTTACTGGTTTCACTTTATGTGAAAATAATCGTTTTTGGAGATATGGAAGCATGTAAACATGATGGTGGGCATTACAAACGTATAAAATCCCCATATGACATCAGGAAGACGATATACATGGTTTTGATACTACTTCTCAGTAGTTGTTCTTATTATCTATGCACGATATACGTCTCTTTACGTGGTCCTGACAATGTACATGTATGATAATTTTCTAGAATTGCTCCGTGTGTGATGACTACCTCGAATTCAACTCTGTACTCCCTATTCACTACAGCATGTCCCAGAATTAATTACAACGGGACTCTTCAACGATAACGTTAAATATAGTAGATCAATCAGAATGATATTTCAGGGTATTAAACTATAACTTATAACCAACATCTTGCAGAAAAACCCGATTCGATTTGCTTCAGTGGTCATGGAGAATGAGGATCTTTTGTCAATCATGTCATGTATCCATTTTTGTTCATAACACGTGAACACAATGGGCAACACGTCTCCTTATTTACAAACCTGGAGGGAAGGGACATCTGACATGATTGACAAAAGATCCTCATTCTCCACGACCACTGAAGCAAATCGAATTGGGTTTTCTGCAAGATGTAGTTAATAAATTATAGTTTCATACCCTGAAATATCATTCTGATTGATTTACTATCTGTGAAGTTATCGTTGCAGAAAATCCCGTTGTAATTAATTCTGGGACATGTTGTATGTACAGTGAAGGAGTGAGCAGAGGAGGAAGAAGAGGAAGACAGATTAAAGGGTACCACCACCCAAAAATAATATTCTATATTAAAGAAAGGGAATATCTTTAGTATTCCATTCCATCAACAAGTTCACAAAAATATGTTTCCAGAAAAAAATATATCATTGGAAAACGCATCACCATTCTAAAGCATGCACTGCAAAAACTGGGGGGTTAAATCCAACACCAATGGTGCTAAATTGAACATTTTCTCGAAATCTATATAGGACGATTCCAACTGGTGTTACTTAACACCATTTTCTAGAATTAAAACAATAAAATTCCAGTTTTGGTGTTATCTTGGTGCAAAAACTGAGGTGTTAAATCCAACACCAATGGTGTTAAATTTAACACTTTCTCGGGATCTATATAGGACGATTCCAACTGGTGTTACTTAACACCATTTTCTGGAATTAAAATAATTTAATTTCAGTGTTACACTGTCTTGTGCTGCGGCAGCTTCGCGTGCACGCTGTCACAGGGGGATGTAGTAAAAGTATAACTACATCTAGTCCGTATTGCTTGGCTCGCATTCGCATACAGCATATTCTACAGATCTGATTCCCCATTTTCCAGAAAAGATTCTTTTGTCTTGAACGGGAGGATCTTCCGAATCTGCCTGTCGGCAAATGTGACTCGAACAATCATCACTTCAGACTGGAATTTACGAAACAAAGACGATCGGGCCCAGCTCACAGCTCATCGCCTCAGCTCAGCTCATGGCACATCGATCAGCAGGAGTGACGTGACGGGTGTCTTTATTTGCCCTTGCACGATTCGACCAATCAACATTTAAAAACAAAATCACGTGACGACCTAATTAACACCAAGAACAAAACAACAGCAGATCAATTAACACCAGACAATGCGGTCATGGCATGTTTTAAATTTGAATGGTGTTAAATGAACACCATTGAGATTACATGCCTCAATTAATCAACACCAAGGGTGTCGTTTTCTTTAAATTCTCCACTGGTGTATGAATGTTAACACCCTGGTTTTTGCAGTGTGCGTTCATGCGGTCTGAATTGCGAAGACTGATGTGTGCAGAGCGAACGAATCGCCACGGGATTCTATGTTCTACAAACGTACGCGTGAATAGCATTGGCGCACTCGCAAATGTTTGGCCCGTATGGAACCAGGAAATAGTAGTGGTTCCGTAAGTGGTGGAAATTAATTGCTTTGTTTATGAATTACACAACCCTTTGCAAAATGTTGGGTATCTATTTGATATTACAAAACGGTACCAAAACATATGAAGGATGTGTTGTTCTTTGCCTGGTGATCCCCTTTAAGTACTTTTATATGGAATGTATAGCAGACACATACAAAATAAACAAACGTTAGAAAAACCTTCTACACAGAATTAAATATTATTCTTAACTTCACGATGCCGCCAAAAGGATACACGCATAATTTATTTCACAACAAAAAGAAAATACGTCGTGCCGGGCGTCATGTGAATGTTATGAATGTGTTTTGCCTTTCCTATCGAAATCAACGGTGATGCGACAAACAGACAAACTATCAAAATCAATGTCAATAGAAAGGATATGTTTAATTTTCAATCGAATCCGTATTCGTGCCATCCTCGATGAGGTAAAGAGCGGTTGCGATTGCAACGCATTCTGGTTTTTTCCCCGCAAAAAGCGGTGGCGTTGAGAGTGTGAATAGATCGGGACGACCACGGACTAATCGATTGGGCTTGATGGTGTCTGTCTTGGTGGTGACGACATGGTTATCAAACAGGAAGAACTCTGCTTCCGTGTCGAGAGGACGGGCAACAATGACAATCCTGTACCTACCCGCATGATCTGTGTATGGTCGAGCCAGTGTATATTCAAGATTCCAGATATCTGGATCAGGCTCTTGTTGTAAGCGCACACTGAGTCTAAAGGAACTGCTACGTTCCCAAAGGCCATCGCCTGTCTGAACAAAGGCTTTAATTTCTTCCGATCCGGCATATCTAAATCCGATTTTCTTGAAGTGCTTTACAGTGGTTCCGGGCAATAAGTCATGACGATATGTCGTTTTGCTATGTCCTGGTACCGTGAAATTCAAATAAAGCCTCGGCATTTGGGTCATGCTCTTCAGAATACATCTTAGATCACCACTTCCATCTTCTCCACACTGTGTGCTTTGTTTACTGTCGATGATTGGTGCGTGCTCGGCACATAGTGACCGATATGTGATGGCATCTGTCAGAAGAGCGGGAGCGGAGTGGGCGATGTACTTGCCAATCAAAGATGTCTTACGCATAGCTACCAATTCGTATGTCCCTACGAAACAAAGTCGGATCTTGGAAGCAAGATGATCGTACTGCATCCGGAGGGGTTCGTTGTCTTCGTAACTCCCTTTCAGTGCCAGCCAGCTATCGATCCTATTGATCACCGCCTCTTCGTTTTCTACTACTAGGCCGTCCTGATCCAAGATGCTCAACACGATGTCCAAGCTGAGATCCAACCATGAGGCTTCTGGGATGTACTCAAAGTTGAGTGTCAAGATGCGATGACATCTCTCCCGCAGCGAATGGAGGTCCGATCCTTCTGCATTTCTTAGCCATGTGAGGGCGCTCAACACGCTTCCCTTTTCAATCGTGTCACCCAGCCATTCTTGTGCCATTTGAGACAGATCTTCCAGGGAAAGTCGATTGGCCAGACTTATAACCATGTTCACTGTGTCTGCGGTAAAAACGATCTCACCCGTGTACAGGAACTTCAAGACTAGCTGGAAGACCTCAATCTCTTTGTCGGTTGCATCTGTGTCCAACACAAGAATATCTCCTGGAGAATCTTGCATCATCTTGGCCAGGACATTGCTCCTCGTTCCCAGGATGAAGCGGTGAGCCAGAAAGGATCTACCTCCAATCCTAATGGTGATGTCAGACAGATTGGGACTCTCCATGTAGGCGGCAAGCTTCTTCATCAGCGTCCCACGGGAGTTGTACTCTATCTCCGTGCTACTCATGATGAAATCTGGAATGTCACACAATGGAGTAGAAAGGCGTGGGTAAGGGAAGTGTTCTGAAGTAAATTGGCATATTATTAATGTAAAGAGATAAAGTTTAAAGGGGACCACCCGATAAAGACCAACACATTATTATATGTTTTGGTACCATTTAGTGATATCAAATAAATCAAATCAAATAACATTTTAAAGAGGGTTGTGTTATTCATAAACAAAGCAATTAATTACCACCACTTACGGAACCACTACTATTTCCTGGTTCCGTACGGGACAAACATTTGCGAGTGCGCCAATGCTATTCACGCATAAGTTTGAAGACAATAGAATCCCGAACGATTCGTTCGCTCTGGACAAAATAGTCTTCGTACATGCAGACCCATGAAAGCATCCTTTAGAACGGTGATGCGTTTTCCAATTATATTTGTTTGTTTTTTCTGAAATTTTTTTTTTTTTGTGAACTTGTTGATGGAATGGACTATTAAAGATGTTACCTTTCGTCTATATGAATATTATTTTTGCGTGGTGTTACCCTCTAAAATGTTCAGTCTGTTTGGTAATTGTAAAATGGAAGACGATCCCATTGAAAAACTGACGCTGAAAAAAGTTATAATTTTCCAAATTAGGAAAATTGCGTAACAATGTAATCGTTAACTTTACCACAAGACATATTGCGATGGCAAATTTTACTTACTTTCAGGTTAAGTTTAAGTGCTGGGTAGAATTTGCGCTATGCATACATATTTGTAACCACTTAATTTTCCAATAAAAGGCTCCGACATTATTTAGATGTTTATGAATATCTTCGGTCGTTGAGGCAAACGAGCAAGACTTGTTAAGAAATAATCGTCGAACGATATAAGACGTGTTGATTTTCAACGCGGCTTATCCGGAGTATGGCTGACAGTATATACGCCAGTGTTGCGCAATTGATCTGTTCATCTGCAAACGTCGGAGCACATTTCTGGAATGAGTGTTAACGCCCTTTTTTACACTGCATTGGATGTTGTCAGCTCGTTGAGGATAAGTCACACTACCTATTTGATAATGATTGATCTGAATGTGACCTTCAAGTAAATGATTAACAGATTTTCCTTATCGAACGGTAAATAGTATGATATTGATAATTTCAAAGGTTCTTGGATTTAATAAGTAAATACTATCTTCCAATCTTCATACTTAAAATAGATAAGTAATTTAATTTCTTGGATAAGAGGGTACATAATTATACGAAACGTGGGAATCCCAACTGATTCCCAACACTCACAGTGAACTGCTCCAACATATTTTAATAATTCCAGGGGGTGTCATTTAAATTAAAGATATGACTTAAATTTATGGTAAGCCATTTGAAGGTTGTTGTTGTGTTGTAATGTTGACATTCATTCAAAATAAATATTTGCGCCATGATCCTTGATCATCTAGAATCAATCATGGCATGATATGTACATTACTTTTCAACATTAATTCAAAGGAGTAGTACAATTTTGTAAGTCTGAGTTTTAGTAATCAAAACCTGCATAATAACATTAAAAACTAATAGTTTTAAGTCCACGATACTTCAAAAGGTATTGAAACTTACAAACGACTAAGTCTGTAAGTAAAAAACCTGTTATCATTAAAAAAGAGCCATTAAAACACAAAAAGACGCTCTCTAATATGGCATTGGTTTCAACCATTTCTCAGACAAAATTATGCATGTGATGTTTTGTTGAAATAATGATTTAATTGAGAGATCATCAACAACTATTTAAAAATCTCTTTTGAAAACTTTGGAAAAGTATCAGCATTTGAAGAAAAAAAAATCAAATCATCGAATAAATCTGGGCCCCAGATTGATTCCAATTAGATATATTTATTGATATGTCAGGTGTTTCTGAGCCGATGTTGATCAAATAACGTTTCTTCTGCCATTAAAACTGTATGCTCTTTCAAATGTTACGTTCAGTTTTTCATAATCTCACAAACAAATTATTTCGAGCAGCGCCCTCTATGCCAAAACTGAACCACCCCTTTAAAGGACCTAAAGAATATAACGTACTTTGACACTTATTCCATAGTTGATGACTTGAAACATAGGTCTGCCAAAAAAAAATCCATGAAAATAAACACATTAGTGATTTAAGACTAGTTTTTCTGATGCCAAATCTCACTTAGCAGCAAGTTTACGCCCCACCCACATTTAGGGTCCGGAATCGGCAGCGTGATCGACATGTGATTGACAATTCATTGGCTTACGTCATGACGCGTCATCAACAGAATTTAGTTCATTAGTCCGTACTTTAGATGACGTCACATTTTGGCGATTTAAAAGGGGCGTTCCCAGGACAATCAGATATTTACTAATTACCCCAGACTTGATTGCATTCATGAGAAATGTCTGCAAATTTCTTTTTCTTCGGGAAAAAATAAATATAGAGAGCCGAATTGTGAAAAATTAGGCCATCTAGACGCTGTAGTTCCTTTAATGAAAGTTCTACAAAATGATGCCTGTCCATCACTAAAATCGACCTAACCTTGCATCATCTGGTCAGTCCGGTATCAGCACACATAATGTCCCCCGGATAGAGTGTCCGAGGCACCCGCACATATTATTAGGATACACTGGAGGATTTGCCAGCGTTGCGCGTCGTCGGAGGACGTTTTATTCAATCTGTATTACGTTGACCCTTCGTAGCATAGTCGGTCCGTCGGATAATGTGTCCAAATTCAGTTTATGCATAACAAATGTTGTTGTTCTTTATTATACCATCTCCATGAACAATATGCTCAAATGGCGTAATTTTTTCCGATTGATGGGGGGCACTCATTATGTATTTCTAAATTTGTTCACATATTTCCCTCTCATCTGTTTTATTGGGTTTCATTTGTCTTCAAATTATTTGCGGGGGAAGCATGTGGGCCTGTGCGCCCCCCCCCCCCCCCCCCTGCCACCCTGCCACCCTTCCCCCTCAGTAGCTACGCCACTGATAAGCGCGACGGTGATAAATCATCTACTCACGACTTCATAATTGGTTTTGCTGACTGGTGGTTAGGACCTACTCGTCTTTTGGAATCTGTTGTTGAGTGTGGATCTCGATCCGTTCATTAAATTTATTTTAACGATCATTTATAAACAAAGTAATACTAAATTACTTCTGGACACATCGCCAATGTTTTTAATTGATTAAAACAAACAATTAACGCCAACAGAATCACTGTTCTACTAGTAAGATTAACTCCAGGCCACGCATCAAGAATATTTTGGACAAGGTAGGTCAAAAACCAATCTCTTAAAAAAATATATGATAATGTATTCCCATGTAGAAATGGTTGGTACGTTTGTTTGTGTGCACTGTGCAATTACTAAAAAAGTGAAGTAGCTTCGCATTATGCGGTCAAATGGTGAGTATACAAATGATCAGCATGTCATTGCTGACACCTGTAAAGGGAGTGTCCGCCTATTACAAATCGTCTGAACAATTTCCAGTAGACGGATAAGGATGAATCAGAGAGATGGGAGTCCTCCCATCTCTCTGGATGAATGTAACACACACATACAATTTCAGATGATGTCAAATGTCAAAGGTAACAGTGCTTTCAAAAGTTGCTCGTGATCGCGTTATCTCAAGAATGTTTAATGGATTTTTACGAAACTTGGTTCATGTATGTATCTTGAGGATCCGATAAAGAGATTTGATTTTAGGTGTCATAAGGGCAAAGGTCAAAGGCTTGTTATGTATGCAAAAATAGCTCGTGATCGTGTTATCCCAAGAACTGATTGACGAATTCTCACCAAACTTCGGACATGACTGTATGGACCTTAATGAACCAATAAACATATAGATGTTGGGTCATGTAGTCAAAGGTCAAAGGCAAAGGGCTCATTATAAAAATCAAGCAATGACAGAGACTCAATTTTGACTGCACGCAGTCGAAGATCCGTCTAGTTTTAATTGCGTTTGAATAAGTAGATATTATTGCACCTACCTCGTCACAATTCACTTAACGTCTGCTTACCCCCAAAACGATTATTGTAATTTTATGTTTTTAAAAGGACAGTTAAGTTTTGGTTTAGAGGGCGCTTCGAAAAATACATTTTTTCGCGGGGTTATTGAAAATCTAAGTTATGACCAATTTGAAAGAGGACACATTTTCAAGACAAAACCAACTTTGTTTGATCAAAATTGGTACTGAAACAGCTTAAATTTCCATTATATATCAAATCAGATTAAATGTTAGAAACCAACTATTATACAATAACTCAAGAAAATACTACACTTTTTTGAAAATATACCAACATGCTTTTGTGATCTCTCTATTGAATAATTATTTGTAAAGGATAGTTGAGTTTTGGTATAGAGAGTACAGTTTTGGTCTTAACCAAAACCTGCCCCTTACATTACAAACTAAAAGTTATAAATCCACCATACTTGAAAAGTATAACAAATTACAAACGACTAAGTAAAAAGCCTGTAATCATTCAAAAAGAGCCGTTAAAACTCAATATGGCGCTTTCTAAAAACTATTGAATCATTATTTTAACAGACATTAAATGCACAATTTTGTATGCAAAAAGGCTTAAACCAATGATTTTTTTAATAGCGCCCTCTTGAGTTGTAACGGCTCTTTTTTAATGATAACAGGGGTTTTACTTAGTCGTTTGTAATTATGTATACTTTTCGAGCAAGGTAAAGTTATAACTATTACTTTGTACCGTAATGGTGCAGGTTTTGGTTACTAAAGTTAAGTTTGACCATTACTCAACTACCCCTTTAATTTGAAAGGTCCAATACGAATCCCATATCATTTTCGGATAAACGAACCCTATTGCATTTTCGGACTATCGAACCTCATTTAATTTTCGGATTAACGAGCCTTCGGAATATCGAACCAGATTTAATTTTCGAATAAACGAACCTTCGGTTTAATGCAACAAATGTTCGGACCTTATTTTATGTTCGAATTAATGTGTGTGTTCGGAATAACGAACCGCACCCAACGCAACTATCCCTTTAACTACATAACATTCATCACAATTCTGGATAAAACATTGTTGAAACTTAAGGTGTCTGGAGGGCAGCCTCTTGTGTAACTGCTGTTTTTTAATTTTATGAAAACAGCACTATAAGTCATCTACCTACTGCATAAAAGAATTATATTACTTGTTAGTCTTTATCGAAGACTTACAAGTTTGAGTTACTAAAATTCTCCACTATTCCTTTAAAGCTTGAACATATGTGTGGTATTCTTAAAATTTTAAAACTAATTTGGAAGTAGTCAAAGTCTCAGATACGATGGTATCAGTTCTAAAAGATTTTTTTTTTCATTGTAAAATCACTGTGTAATTATTTTCAATATATGTATTGAAGATGGAGTGTTCCCCCAACTGCCTAAATATAGCAACCAATATTCTTATTCATACGAGGGATAGCAAGGGTACTTTAACCAACTATAGACCTATTACTCGAATATGTGTGTTTTTTAATTTGTTTGAAATATATTCATAATCAATTAATGGAATCTTAGTAAAGAAAGACATTTTATTCTCGAAAATAATTCGGATTTAGATAAGTATACTAAACTTACATGGCTGTCAATGAATTTATAAAATACAATATCAGAAGCATTTGAAAACAGGAAAATGTTACTCGGTTTGGTCTAATGTAATTGAATGGTATAAGAGGCATTTCCCTTAATTGGACCAGACGTTATTCATGTAATACCTAGGGTACAAGGACTTTAGAAGTGGGTCACCTAGTTATCATCATGTCAGTATTGGTGTGTCCAAGGTCCTGTATTGTAATTAGACCCCTCGTTATTCCTAGTTATATGTGACTGATTTATAGTTTGCTAGTACCACTCCTCAAACTATTGCTTTTCAGAAGATACTGATACTTTTTATCCGGTAATGACAAAAATAATGAACTTCGTTCAGTCAGTGACTGGTTCCTTGCCAATAATCTGAAATTAAATGTTAAACATGAGGTTTAGTTTAGATTTGATTTAAAGGGCGCTTCAATGCAAAAATGTAGGCACTATAGTGTGAAAAACATAATAAACAGCTGAAATGTCCAAGAATATCTGTTTTGAATACATTTTTCGGGACCAACTTTTATCAAATAATTTAAGAAAATATTACTTATTCCTCATATTTCTAAAAATATACCAAACGTCACATTCACATAATTTGATTTAAGGTATTGATGAAACTTGAGAGCGCCGTCTTGCGTAAACAGCTGTTTAAAAAAAAATGAAAACAGGCCTGTTATACTTAGACGTTCATATGTCGTTTCTACCATTCAAGCATCATTGAATAATAACTGTTGGTTTTAATGATAACTGACAAGATTGAATTACTCAAATGTTTTTTACCATAACAGTTACTATCCCTTTAAACACCAACAAAAAAATGATTAACCAAAACGATGTAAATATAATGTATAAGCTTTTGTAAGATTCCACTTATTAAATCAACAAAATAGTGGGTATTGTTACAGATGACACTATTACATGGTATGAACTATGAACATATAAAAAGCTTATTTAAAATGTATGAATGGAACATAAAAATAACAATAATAATAACAATATGAGCATTTATAAAGCGCAGCTACACTCATAAAAATAGCTTATTTTATATACAACAGAAAGAAAAATGATATTTGCAATGAATGGACTCAAACATATTTAAACATTTAATACCCTTATTAAAGGGATCTAGTAACTTTGATGACATGTGGAAAAGGTGATGACTGGTTGATACAAAATATTTTGTTGTTATTTGATATGTCCACTTGGTGTCGTGTGAACAGAACAATACTATCCCTTTAAACACCAACAAAAAATGATTATACAAAACGATGTAAATATAATGTATGAATTTTTGTAAGAATCCACTTATTAAATCAACAAAATAGTGGGTATTGTTACAGATGACACTATTTCATGGTATGAAATATGAACATATAAAAAGCTTATTTACAACTATTTATGAATGGAAAATACAAATAACAATAATAATAACAATATGAGCATTTATATAGCGCAGCTACATTCATATAGATAGCTTATTTACAACAGAAAGACAAATAATATTTGCAATGAATGGACTCAAACATAGTTAAACATTTAATACCCTTCTTAAAGGGATCTAGTAACTTTGTTGACATGTGAAAAAAGTGATCACTGGTTGATAATTGGTACAATGTATATTGTTGTTATTTGATATGTCCACTTGGTGTTGTGTGAACATTTCAAGTTAAGTGGACGTTTTATGGCTAATAACGTCAGTTTTTCCAAATATAATGTGTAATTACTATACGGCGTCGCGGAGTGGTGCTTGGCACCTATTATAATGCTTTCCCACTAATAGCAGACTTATGATTAAACAGTGTGATTTACATACAATGAAACCAGATTTGAATAGCTTATCAATCAGTCTTGTAAACAATATACGCTGCTATTGGTATCATGTTAAAGGGATAGTTGAGTTTTGGTGAAGAGAGTACAATTTTGGTCAAACTGAATTTTAGTAACCAAATCCTGCACCATTACATTACAAACTAACAATTATAAATCCACAATACTCGAAAGGAACATATTATTACAAATTAATAAGTAAAAAGCCTATTATCATTTTTTTTTTTAAAGAGCCGTTAAAAATAGAGAGATAATCAACAAATATTTAAAAGATACTCTTTTGTAATTTTTAGAAAAGAGGAAGCATTTAAGAGAAACAAATTAACGGCTGGTTCAAATATAATATCTGGTTCAAAATTATCAAATAATTGTGGGGCCCAAAAACTATTGCAAATGGTTATGTTTATGGATATTTTAGGCGTTTCTGGTCAAATAAAGTTTATTCTGTCACTAAAATTGTTAGCTCTTTCCAATTTGACACTCAGTTTTTCATTATCTAAAAAAAAAATGATTCTGTGTAGCGCCCTCTATACCAAAACTCAACTATCCCTTTTACGCTTGAGTTTCTGTTTGAGCCTTTTGAAGAAGAAAAAACAGTCAACAGATCCATTCAACATGTTCAAGGAACAAGAAAACTGCAAATTCAGACACGTATAGTTTCTGCATGACCTTGGATACTTAGGTCGTGTTCGATGAAGCGTGAAGAGATGAACGTGTTTGATAATTATATCATTTTAACGGCGATTTCCCAAGCTTTAACATAATACTGATATAAACATAAGTATGTTTACAGTTATTGATTTATAAGCTACTTAATGCTACGGTCACAAATGCTCCGAGTTGGGCTATACGGCGCCCGTACGATGCCCCTTTTAGGAGAAATCTTGCGGGATTCTTGCGGCGCCCGGACGGGTGCCGTGGCTATCGTACGGTCGCCGCGGCGCGCCATTGCATTTGTCCTCGCTGTACGATGTCAGAAATGTGTTTAACGCGGAGTTAAACCAAAAAAATCCATCGTACGATGTTTTACTTGCCGTAAGCCCATAGACACATCACGGACATCGCACCGTTTTTTGAATGTCGTACGATTTTGAGACTGAATATTTGGCCACTCAAATCGTACGGGTACCGTGGAGTTACCGTAAGAGCACCGCCGTAGGGAGAAAAATCGTACGGCACCCGGATCATTTGTGACCTAGGCATTAGTCCGATTTGTTTTTGTTATATTTTTTTTTACTCACATTGTATATAAATATCATTATCGATGTTGAATATGCCGTTCGAAAGTTTATCGATAAAAGATGCAAGGAATATTTATTTTCCTATACGATAAAGTAAGTTGTAAGTCTCGTTTTAGGATTTTCTCAAACCATTACAATTTTTCATTAATTGTTTAAACATTAATAATCAAATTGTGTTTAGTTGGCGAAATTACATCAATTTGAACAAAATTATATGCGACTAATTATGTCTTTGTTACTATTGCTTATCTCTTGTTACACGTCAAACATGTCCAATATAATGTGTATGGGCATTCAGGACACAATATTTACCCACTAGACGCAGTTAGTTGGGTCCCAGTGGACAAAACAGGCGAAAGTAATACCACCTATCTATACAGTATAGAACACGGCGGATGCTGAATATGTTTCATTAATTCCAACTTGTTGGAATCCATCGGCACAAACAAATTTGTATTTATTTATTTATTTATTTTGGTATACATTTCAAACTGATCAGCAGCAGTGCTGAAATGATCAGTGTACATTGAACATCAAACATACATAGTATAAATAATACAATTGTTACATTCGAATTCAAATGAACATGAATTGGAACATTAATGTTAAAGGGATAGTTTAGTTTTGGTAGAGAGGGCGCTGCACATCACAATTTTTTATGAGGTAATGAAAAACTGAGTGTCGAATTTGAGAGAACATGCAATTCTAATGGCAGAATAAACTTTATTTGGTCAAAATCGACCCAGAAACGGCTGAAATATTAATAAATATGTCTAATCTTATAACTATTTTGGGCCCAAATAATTAGATGATTTTTTCAAAAAATTTAAAAAATGCTTTCACTTTTTCAAAAATGTTAGGTTTTTTAAATAGTTGTTGATGATCTCTCTATTTAATCATTATTTCAATAAAACATCACATGCATTATTTTGTATGAAAAATGGTTGAAACCCATGCCTTTTTAGAAAACGCCCTCTTGTGTTTTAATGGCTCTTTTTGAATGATAACGGTCTTTTTACTTAGTCGTTTGTAATTTTGTATACATTTCGAGCATGGTGGAGTTATAACTATTATCTTATAATATTACTGTCCAGGTTTGGTTACTAAAGTTCAACCTTACCAAAACTGTACTACCCCTTTAAGTACAAAATTGACTAAAGTAAATCACTATAACTTAAACAAAGCTACACTACACAAAGAACAAATATAAAATCATTTTGCATAATTGCTAATCAACCACATTACAACAATGAATTGTATACAGTACTTCATAAATATATAAGTGATATTATAATTCATAATTGGAACTGTTCTGAATTATTAATCACCAGACAATTAATTAATTACAATATATTAATTATAAAGTAACTATATATATATCAGTGTTATTATATGAGAGCAAGACTATTCTAGTCATATTCATATTTCAATGAAAATTAATAAGCATAATTATAAAATAAATAATTATGTACGTATTACAAGTATTACAATATTTTACCAAAATTCAAGATACCAAACTGCAAGTATATGAGTATTTGTCATATTACATAAATAAAGAAACAATCTAAGTCCACAATGTTATCATCTAAACGATCATGGGACACATAAGACCAGTACTTAATTATTGCGTCCCGGTTTTTAATGGAAATATTACTCAAGAGCAAATATTAAATTTAGAACGAATTCAAAAGAGAGTCCTTAGAATAATATTGGGAGGTGACTATATAACATATGCCAATGCTCTTTTATTGTGCAATTTGACTACATTGCAAGCAAGAAGAAACAACTTTGTGAACAGTTTATAATATCTTTAGAAAAACACCCTGTTTTTAATGATTGTTTACCAATTCAAAGAGAAAATAGTGCTCTTCCTTACTTTGTTCGTATTTTAAACAATATATAATTCAATTTTGTATAATCATTTTCTTTTCTTATGTACAATTGTGTATTTTGCTGTTTGCATGTTACTCATGTCGGCACATATGCACGTATTTGGTTTAGAAGAAGAATATCGGGCGGATTTTTGCGCGCTAGGTTTCAAAACAGATCCTTATCCTGTATACATAATTACAAATGTATTACATAATAAAAGTATATTTATTGTTGTTATTGTATGCTCCTTCTTGTCTCATCATTTATCTTGGAACTTTTCCGTGTCCTTTTAATTGTACATTTCTATATTTCTCTTCCGTTTCTCTGATCCAATTATAGGGCAAGTGACATGGAAGAAACAGCAGGAAATATGTTCAACAATGAACAGTATAGTGACATCGTTCTGCGGGTTAGGGAGCGGACATTTTTCGCCCATCGGTTGATTCTTAGCTCTTGGAGCGACGTCTTCAATACCATGCTCTGCGAACCGACATGGCAGCTGACTCAACAAATAGCGTCCTTAGGCATGTTAGGAGAGTCATCAAGAGATGGTGAGCAAAGTTCGAAGTGGGTTATGCACCAAGACCTCGTCGAAGAAGAGTCGTGTGCAAAGTTCTTTGGGGACTTTCTCAAGTTCATGTATACCTGCTCTGTATCCATCACGACAGACAACGTCCTGCCTCTCATCCGCCTCGCCGACAAATACAATGTGGCAGAACTACGGAACATCTGTGAGAAATTCCTAAAAGACATTAAACACGATGTGGATGCAATCATCAGCCTTCTTTCTGAATCGTCCAGGGCAGGAATGGCCGCAGTGTACGAAGCTTGCATCCAAGGTCTCAAGACCAACTTCAACCTGTTGACAACTGAACAGCTTGAGCGATTTGATGCAGAGATCCTCGTTACGCTCCTGGACAGCGGGTTTGACTTGGTGGTCAACGATGAGTATTCTGTCTTCAAGAAGATTGAATCCTGGCTGGGGGGATGTGAAGACGACGACATCTTCGTGCATATTATCAGGCTCATCCGTTTCCCTTACATGACAGCCAGTCAGCTTAACGAGCTGACAGCGTCCAGTGCAGTGTATAAAAGAGCGTTGACACTGATCCCAGATATGCGCTTCGACGTTTGGCATATGAAGAGCCTCTACGACGAAGGGAGTCTTAGCGATATCTCGCAGGAATTTCCTCGCCCAAGGCTCTATATTGATATTGATTCCGATGCGAACACAATGCGACAAACAAATCAGCATAGTGGGCAAACTGCACATACTGTTTACACGAGGTGGGTGAGTCGTAGTGTGAACGGTAAGATGTTCTCTGTGTTGCTAGACCCATATTTTGACTCCGACAATCGTGCTGATGTGAATGTAAAATTGGAAGAAGCAAATATTGAGGTTACTGTAAGACTAGACAATACTCCGTGTGGCAATTTCCATATTGCTCTCGAAGCCAGGTATGACGAACAACCGTGTCAGTATTTGTCATGGGTATTGGCTCCCACTGCTAAGACAACTACATTTTCCTGGAAACCGGCTCAGTTTGTTGCTTTGCCAGCTGTAAAGGAAATACGCCTACACATGGTTCTGATCGAAGAAGAGATATCGAAAAGGAAGCGCACGAGGACGAGAAGGCGTAGGAAGAAGAGATGATGTAGGACGATGAATAAAGCGAAGATGGAAGACGCTATTTTGTATCTGGCAGTGATCATCATGAGTCTGATTAAGATTCTAATGATTATTCTTATGATGTTTATGATACTGTTTATGATTATATATTTCCAAACTATCTAGGATAACAAAATAGGGTGGTGGCTGCATTTTGGGGGTACAAAGGTTCTATTTGCACATATGATCATTGGGTCAAGATAAGAAGATTTATTAAATAATGTACTTGTATGCGTTATTAAACAGGGCTCTAATGAAAATCAGTATTACTTACCTTTTCCCATATAATAATCAGCTGCAATAATGTCATATAAATTCGGATACAAATTATGGAAAAGCATATCCACTGGCGCAGTGAGGCTTGTCGGTTTATATTGGCTGTCTTGCTTATACTTAGACAATGTAAAATGTAAGTTTTTAGGCTTTGAATAGCTTATATCCAAAAGCTTCAGGAGGCTCCGCCCTCTGGACGTCCGCCAGAGACCCCTTAGAGAGGTCCCAAATGGCTGGTGCTTACGCGCTCACAGGTTGGAGCCCCACAAAAAAAAATCTCCAGGGTACACCACTGTGTTATGTGGTATTTTCATCTCTCAGTTTCTATGTAAGTATGCCAAACCCACACCCCGAATTGTAAAATATAATTGATAATTCCGACTAAACCGTAATATACGTGTGTGTTCTGAGTGTTCCAAACCTCGTCCACATGGCATACGATCTAAGTATTCAAATCGTACCAAATCTGACCTGCTTCCGAACGAGGGAACATAGACGTTCTTGCAATAATGTAAACAATTCATTAATAATCTTAGAAACCATGATTAAGCTATACCTCTTACCTTACTCAAAACTAAAAAGGTGTTTAAGAATCAATATTTGAGGATCAATAGTACCAACGGCCTTTATAATGTACTAAGTTCCATAAAGATGCCTACAAAGTGATCCTTATGGTGTAATTAGTCTTCTTTGGTGAATCTTCTTCTCTTTACCCAACATGTGCCAGTTGTCACAGTTTTACCCCCAAATGCAGTCACACACCTTTTAACAGGCCTACGAATTGACACTGGGTACACTGATTAGTAGTATAGTGCCTGGCTTCTGGCTACTGGCTTACCCTAACCCTATCCCTGGGAGCAAAGGGTGAAAGCTTTTTTTTGGAGGGGTGGTAGCCTCGGATACGGTCACCGCCCTCCTCCACCCCCACGCCCGCTTGCACACATAAACAGAAGGCCTCAGGCACAGCCACTCCCCACACCCCCTCTAACTATTGTCTCGACACCCTTACCACAAATCATTTTCTTGCATTGTTAGTATGATTTTGATAAGATTAGAGGAATTCGTTATATTATGTGTGTGTGTATGACCGTGACACTGGTCAATTGATTAACTAAGAATTGCGAAGTAAACGAGGTAAATTACTTTCTCTCACGTTTTATGTCTGTTTATGTAATGTGTGTGCTCCATAAACGGGGGTCTATGAGGGCACGTGCGGAGTTACCAATTTTGTCGTAATTTGCTAAAAATTATTGTTGATATTGCGGATATTATTCGTAATGTTCTTGTCTATTTTTGTAGCGAGCAAATAGGAAGAAAATAATGAATAAATATATTTATATTTCATGTATGGTTTTACTGAGTAGATTGGCCTACGGTGATTTTCACGAGAAACGTATAGTTTGGCATCAGTGACGTATTGGATTTTGAGGATCGTTCCATTACTCGGTGATTATTTATGTTTTTTAAAAATCAAATATGGGAAAAGTTAAAGGTTTCAAATGATCTATTTGTATGGAATGGTTTTCTAAAATCACGATTTGAATTATCAGAGTAGTAATTTCGCCAATAAAGTCTTCTTTTAAAGTGCCTGGCTACTCAGACAAGTACAGATATCGAAATAGGGCCTCATGGGACCTCGTAACAGTGGTATTTAGCCGTACCACGCAAATAATATACAGATGCGATGAGCCAATACTTCTTCCAATTAAAGCCAAATCAGCATTGGGAAGGTTACCGAAGACATGTATATAGGCCAAATTAATTGATAATTAGTGTTGAAAAAGTACGTGGTACCATCCGAACCTTAGCATCATTAAATGCAGACATATCAGTTAACCCTATTTTAACTGGGCTATTTCAGATTTCAGACCAGGTTTTTACTGGGGAGGGGGGGGGGGGGGTCAATTTGACCCGCCTCCCCTTTAGATCTCGAAGACCGATAGTCCGATTCACGCGAAATTTGCATGGAGGGACAATGAAGTTTTCGTTTACATGGTTTAAACGATCTAATGTTAAAGGAATAGTTGAGTTTTGGTATAGATGGCGCTACATAGATAATGAAAAACTGAGTGTCAAATTCGAAAGAGCATACAATTACAGAATAAACTGTATTTGATCATAAAATCGGTTCAGAAATGGCTGAAATATCTATAAACATAACCATTTCAAATAATGTGGGGCCCTACATAATTCGATAATTTTGAACCAGCCGTTAAAACAATTTTTTAAATGCTTCCTCTTTCAAAAGTTAACAAAAGAGGTTTTTAAATAGTTGTTGATTATCTCTCTTTCTAATTATTATTTCAACAAAACATCACATGCACAATATTTCATTTAACATGGTTGAAACCGATGAGTGTTTTAAGAGCGCCCTCTTGAGTTGTAATGGCTCTTTTTTAATGATAACAAGCTTTTTTCTTGGTCATTTGTAATGTTTTTTTTTCCTTTCGAGCATGGTGGAGTTATAACTTAGTTTGTAACATAATGGGGCAGGTTTTGGTTACTAAAATTCAGTTTGACTAAAACTGTACTCTCTTTACCAGAACTCAACTATCCCTTTAAATATGCAAATTATGCGCAAATTCATTACCGAAGTGCGCTAATTTTGGCTAATTTTTTTAAAAGAAAAACATAATAAAAGTATCATATTGGCTCAAAATGAATCACAGACATGGATAAGTTTGAGATTTAGGTATTTACATTGTGTATTATTGTAATTAACGAAGCACATGTAATTAATTATGCAAATATGCTAATGAGATGAATATAGTATGATTCTGAATTTCTTATGTATTCCTTGGTTTTTGATTTCTTATGTTTTCTATTGTTCATATTTGTATGTTTTGTATTATTTTGACATGATATATAATAGATATGACAACCATAAAGACAAGGAAAATATACAACTATATGGGGAAAATGGATTGTATTTCACAAGTTTCATATTATGTCTATTCCATTACACACACATGTATGGAAAAGTCACCGCTTTTGGATGACCTTTGACCCTTATTGGTCAAGTGACCTTGTAATGCTTGGTCCGATCGTCGCAAATTTAGTACCAAAAGTTGTGCAAGACTTAAAAAGTAAAAGCTCATGAAAGGAAAACTTGATATCTGCCGCGGTTCCGGAGTAGTCGCTCAATTATAACGGGGGGGGGGGGGGGTTGACCCCCCCCCCTCCCCCCTGTTTAGAAAGGGTTAAAGGTTCCATGTGCGCCGCAGACATTGGCACAAAATTTCACCGCCTGTTCGCCCTTCCACGCCGGGCTAAGTAGTCTTGTAGCCTAACACCACAGCTTTTGCACTTTGCGTACATAATGGTGAAATTGAAGCGTAGGTGCCAGATTTGTATGTAGATTTATTGCTCAAATAGTAAATTTCAAAGCAGATATTAAATAGATAGGTTATGGTGTATTTTTCACATGGTATGTGAAAGTGTATTTTTCATTTTTTAAGTGTACGGCTGCTCAATGATTTAGCTTCAAGTATGTGTACAAACAGTACAATGTACTGTGTGATTAGTTAATGATTGATTTTTTGTTCAGACCAGGCAGTAAGCGAAACATAAAGATTTATACATTGTATTGTTATTTCCATTATATTTTTATTGTAGTATGCTATACAAGAGATGCTATTCAAGACATGACAATGAAGAACATTCTGAGTCCATAAATGTTGTATAGTCCGTTGATAATGTCAATAATAATAATTAAAAAAAAAACATTTGCCTGTATTTTACGCAAACCCATTACCCATTTAACAATCAAAATCCATTCTATCAATTTTTCTGGTGTACATGAATTGAATTATATTATGGCATTGTTCGACTATACCGTTTCTCATTCAGTTTCCGACCGAAGTGTGGCGAAACAGTCAGTATATTAGGAAATGTTGAAGTATGACGCTTCGTTTCACACGAAACGGAGCCGAATATTACGTATCCATTCCGAACTTGGTCCGCAGCATTTCGTTTCCTGCTAGTACCTTCCGGATGACAAACGGATAGGAAACGGAATGGGATATGCTATAGTGGGACTAGACCATTATAAGTAGAGACATAAATCTAGCTCCACTCTTACTCGATTCAGAACTCTAGTTTCTCCTCATCTTTGCTATCATGTATGAATGCGTGATTTCAAGTTCGGTGTTGGGCTGGTGTTAGTGTCTTTTAAACACTAACGCCAGCATTAAACACTGAACTTGAAATCACTCAATGTATGTGATTGTGTGTGCATGAGTGTGAAATATAAAGTTACTGCCATATAATATATTCTTATCTTTAAAATGTTGTCTGTCATTATAATTATTGTAAATTATTATTAAGTAGGGCCTCAAATATACAAGCTGCTGCTTCTAAGATTTGTATATACACTGATCTTGTAATAATTTGTATTACTTTTGACGAATAAATCTGAATTGAATCGAATTATGCCTATGCTTCCATCATGCAAGTCCAGAAATGTAAGACACGAAAGTTGGTATCGATTATTATCGTTTCAAACGCCCTCACGCGGTAGAACCGCGTTTAGTCTCCATTATTTCCCATCTAGACGCGTGTACAAACGCCATAAAATTTCACTTTTTAAAGTATGAAAACGACTTTAAATGAAAAAATACAAGACGGGGCGGTCATACAAATTTGACAAGCTATCTTATTATGCCATTCGCCTAATTTATACTTGATTTTGGGCGATTTTTTGTCAGTCTCTCCATAGACTCACGTGTTAAAGACACGAGTAGACCTACTTTCGTCATCAAAATTTACAATCTTGTCGACCTTTAAAAAAAAAAAAGTCGGACGACGGAAGGAAATGTCTTCAACTTTCATATCTAGGTGTTCATTTTCTAAAAACTATAAATCTCTTGGTTCCCACAAGCTATTTCAAAAACGAAATTTTCAATTTTCCTTAGCAACACGAGGGAAACTAGGCGTATCTAGAGAAATGTGGGCGTGGCTAGCTTTTTGTAAACAATGCATGCAGTTAGTGAATGTACGTCATAGAGTTATATATTATACTGTTGTTAAATGGCGGTGGAGGGTATAGCACGGAATATTACATCCCGAGGGATTTTAAATGCTATTGAGGGAAGAGTAATTAATAAGTCCCGAGACGAAGTCGAGGGACTTATTTTCTTCACGAAATAGCATTTGAAATCCCGAGGTTTTCCCGACAACAAATTTAACAACTGTTTTATCATCTGACTTGACTTGCATGGGTGTAATATTGCCATTGTATATCCAAAAATATAACACGGCAGCGGCATGTACTGTATTTACTAAGTCATGTGATAAAACCCTATATATAACTCTATGATGTACGTACACGAGAAATATTTTGAACAAAACGACGGTGACGCCCATCAATCATCGATTAGTAGACTATTGTTTATGAGTTATAAGAAGAAATACATCTCTACATTCTTCACCAAGCTGTGAAATCAGGTAAGATATTTTGTTAACCGTAAATTCGTAAGATTAAAACAGATAATTAATTATAATGGCTGTCAACGTGTGACTGTGAGTGTGACAGGGTGAGTGTGAGTGGAGTCGAATGTGACTAGTCTACCGTACGTACCGATACATACGCGGATTACCGGTAGCTAGGCGCCCTCATAGGCTCGTACAGTGAGAGTAGTGTGAAGACCAAGTCTAACTCCAAGAGTCATGACAGATAATTGGTCACTTGCTGTTGTTTTTGTTTGGGGCGGCCTTGCGCTTCCTAAGACCTTACTTATTGTAATTTTCATAAACTCATAATCATATTATAACGCTGTCACGTCGGCCAGGCCCAGGGTCAGGGCAGCGGCCAGTCTAGCCTAGGGCCACCCTAGGGCTAGGCTAGCCGGCCGATTCAAACTCGCGCACTGAGAATGAGAGTGCGACGAAGTTTAAGTTTCAATCAACATTACAAAATACAAGTCTAGACAAGCCACAAGGGTCAAGGGGCTAGGCCTGGGTTCCCGTAAAGTAATCAGTATAGATCTAAGTATTATATAGAGTACATACTTTAAATCTTAAGAATTAGTCCGAGTGGCCTAACTCACTCTAGACTTAACTCAAGTTTGACAGTTATTATTGGTAGGCCTATTGCCAAAATAAATCTGAATTGAATCGAATTATGCCTATGCTTCCATCATCTATGTTTTCATTTTAATTAAACCGAAATAAATGCGACCATTGTACGTGGTAGTATTGTATCTGTGATGTTACGCATGTCACACTTACTTTGATAATCGAATTGTAGCAACGTTTATTTCCCACTTTTGACATTTTATAATGGCAATTATTCGTATACTGTATGTATAATCTCCTGAGGAATGCTGCATCGACTACAAGTTTAACTATCCATGATCATCACCATACGCAAATTATCCACTAATTGATATATCGGCCCATTGAAACGTTTGTAATTGTAGTATACCAATCTACCGTATACTGATACACATATGCCTTTTATGTGACGTGCCTGTAGTTGTAACACTGAAGAGGCACTTTATAAATGATAATGTAATTATTGTACTGTACGCTGATTCATTATTATCAAATAAAATTAACATTGTTAGCATATTTCATATTTCTTATCAATAATGATGTATTTCTTTCGAAAAAAGGAAGTGAATTGACAATGAGAGTAATGTAAACAATTTCAAAATAGAGGAGGTATATCACACACAACTCACAAGCAAAGATTCATTTTGGGGTAAAAAGAAAACATATATTGATACAAACATTCCACAATAATTAAAGGGATAGTTGAGTTTTGGTATAGAGGGCGCTGCACAAAATAATTTGTTGTGAGATAATGAAAAACTGTGTGTAAAATTCGAAAGAGCATACAATTTTAATGACATAATCAACTTTATTTGATCAAAATCGGTTCAGAAATGGCTGAAATATCCATAAACCTAACCATTTGTAATAATTGTGGGGCCCCACAATTATTCGATAATCAAAAAGCCGTTAAAAAAATCTAAAAAATGCTTCCTCTGTTAAAAAATGTGCAAAAGAGGTTTTTAAATAGTTGTTTATAATCTCTCTATCTAATCAATATTTTATTTTAAATGGTTGAAACCGATGATTATTTAGAGAGCGCCATTTTGAGTTTTAACGGCTCTTTTTGAATGATAACAGGCTTTTTACTTAGTCATTTGTAATTTTGTAGCATGGTGGAATTATAATTATTAGTTTGTGATGTAATGGTGCAGGTTTTTTGGTTCCTAAAATTAATTTTGACCAAAACTGTACTCTCTTTACAAAAACTCAACTATCCCTTTAAGCCCAAAGTGTTGTTATCTCCAATTTATAACCTTTATTCATGAAAATGTTTCGAACATTATTGCACAATCCATTACATTTTCTCACGGTCCAAATTAATCCACATCCAGTTTGTTTACTTTCTTGTAGGCTTTATAATTATATGACAACCACTAATTATCAAAATAAATGAAAATCAACTAATGTTTTACAAATTATGTTTATTTGGCAGAATCATCGTGTTTTCCATGATTTCCCTAGCATCTACCATGACATTCTGAATACTTGAAAGAACATAAATCGTATAATATATTGACAGTCAACCGGCATATTTGTATGATGTACCGTAGTGTAGTCCATCCACCACTGCAGTGTAGGAATTATTTTCACCTCTGTCACCGACGGGTAATAAGCAATATGAAAAGTCTTGTTTTTAGCGAAAAAGATACAGCGCAAATTTACTTTACTAATATGTAACATTTTGTTCGTTTCTTCAAATGTGTTCTTCCCGGTTTTCTTTTCTTTCAAGTGACGGGATTTTGCTGAGGTTGCTGAGGTCTGCGCCTGTAACGCATACGAACGAGCCTGTTGCAGTTGCAGCACTTTCTCCATACCTGGTCGCCAGAGGGCGGCACACTTCCTCTCGGTGCCACGGTTTTATATGCGAACGAATAATCATTATCATTATTGTCCTGTGGTTCTCTTTCGAACAACTTTTGGAGGCACTTTTTGACGACGGGTGCCACCCAGAGGATGGACGTGACGACGACTGCGACGACGGAGAGGACGGTGAGCCCCGCATCGACGTAATCGTAGAAGACCCAGACGTCGTCGATGAAACCTAAAGGAGAATAATATTTTAACGACAAACAGTATTAGTCAAATTGTGAATGTTGTTAACACACTAGTTTATCTTCTTATCGTCTTTATGTTTACTTAATTTCCAGATAATGGTGCATGCACTACTGGAGACTCATATCTGAACTGGCCTATCAATAAAATCACAACAGCATATAGAGGATTTAACTGTAGGAAATTAATAATTAATGATAAAAAAATGTGTGCTATTCAGGAATGTATGGCACACACTTTCATGATCCAGTAGCCCATTTCATAAAACCCTTGCAATTGTCGTAAGTGTCCAATTATTGTAACTATTTGGTCAACAGCCAATCAGCATGGAGTATTACAGTTGTTGCCATGGTAGTTACAATAATTGGACACTTACAACAATTACAACAGTTTTATGAAATGGGCTACAGATGGGTCATTTACAAGAGATGTATTTTTTTCCCCCCGACGAGACACAATATGGAAGTTATACATAGGCCTAAAAGATACCATACAAGTGTGTAAACATGGGTATATAACTTCTAAGTCCCTTGCCACCTTCATTGTAATATATGGCGTTACTATACATATTTCCCCCCACTTTTTCACATCAATACAAAGAAACATCATACAAGTATAATTATAATGAGTGACATGTAAGTTTGACAAAATATGTTTCTAATTAAAATGCAAGCAAAAACATAAATATCTGGTGACGGGGACTATGCAGAACATGGATTCATCATATCCATTGGTATTGAATAATTATGGCAATGTATAATTCGCCGAGCATGTAAAAAGTGAATATCACAAATCGGCGTCATGAGCAATCGGGGGTTTTCCAGCAAGTATTATACTGCCCTCTTAATAGTTAGGCAGCTACGTGGCTAAGGGCCTAGAATCATAACAATTGTGCACAAAATGAAAGAATTGTGAATTTTTCACAGATAGTTCATATTATCATAACGTTTAATTTCCCCCGTGGAAGTTTGCTAATTATGACCATGAGGGGCGGGACAGGGTCTTGAAAGAAAGGGGGTGCAAAGTGCGTTATTACACCATTGTATGGGTATCTAACATGACTTGATTCTTTCCTTAATATGTTAATGGGTTAAAAGTGACCTGAAAATCATATTGTCCATTATTATAATATATGATTTTTTTATGGGGTAATTGTATGGGGTAAATGAAAAGGAGTGGGACCTCCCCCCCCCCCCCCCCCCTTCACTTTTCACATGTGTCTAAAGTTTACTTATCGTTCTTTAGTCCAACATGTTTTTATTGATTCATATTCTAGAAGGGTTAAGAATATATTTTAGCTTTGTTGCCACCATGGCAACATTGGGCAACTCTTTTTAAAGCATTATAAACTAAATTAAGCTAATTTGCATATTTGTGAAATAATGTCAGGGGTCATTTTCTTGCTAGGAATTGTACAACATTGATAACAAACAAGTATTCTAGGGTATTTTGGGGCAAGGATTCCATTTCTGGTGCTCGTTTGTAAGTGCCATATGGGCAACACCCTGAAATCCAAGATGGCTGCCCCTAATTTGCATATTTATGAATATTAATGATTTTCTGTGGCTACAGCCTCTTATAAATCATAATTACAGACGATTTTCCTCAATTATGTTCTAAATGCGTGTTAAAGATAGGTTAGCTTGGTTGCCACCTCGGCAACCTCTAGCAATGCATACAATTAGCATAATTAGGTATTTTACCTAATTTGCATATTCCCCCAAATCGAGTATATTGGGAACCCAGGAAGTAAAAATGGCAAGGAATACCACTTTTCATAGGTTTAAGAGGGCAACAAATCCATCCATGATACTTAGTTTGACGTATCACCTTGGCAACCCACATAAATCAAAGAGGGCCACCTTTGTAATTTTAAAGGAAAAATGCTATTTGCCACTTTAAGGGCATTTATTTTATAAAAGTATGATTTGTTTACTGTAAGCAAATAAGTACATCATGATTCAAGTATTCTAGTTGCTTATTCCAATAATTAAAAATCCAAACATTATAATATCGATCTAATATAACCAAAATAATATAGTCGTGTATCATAACATGTGTAATTTGGGGAGCAGCCATCTTGGATTTTAGATGGTTGCCATGGTTAAACAGGGAAGTAAGTATCAAAAATGGATCTGTTGCCCCCGAAAACCTTGGAAAAGTGGTATTACTTGTCATTTTTACTGTCCGGGTTCCCAATATACTCGATTTGGGGGAATATGCAAATTATATAAAATACCTAATTATGCAAATAATATGCATTGCTAGAGGTTGCCATGATGGCAACTAATCTTTGATATCTTAAATACATACTTAGAACATAACTGACAAATAATAATCTGGAATTATTGCTTATATGGGGCTGTAGCCAGTGAAAATCAATAATATTCATAAATATGCAAATTAGAGGCATCCATCTTGGATTTTGGGATGTTTCACATATGGCACTTGCAAACGAGCACCAGAAATGGAATCCTTGCCCCAAAATACCCTAGAATACTTGTTTTTATCAATTTTCTACTATTCCTAGATAGAAAATGACCCCTGACCTTATTACACAAATATGCAAATTAGCTAATTAACTTTAAAATGTGGGAACAAAGCTAAATTTTCCTCTTAAACCTTCTAGAATATGAATCAATAAAAAAAACGTTAGACTAAAGAACGTCTCCAGGTCTAATACACAAGTATAGGTCCATCTATAGGACTATTTACTTACTTCAATTACATTGATTATGCATAGATAATGAGCTCCGTAACCTTTAACCCCATGACCCCAACATCTTTAAATCAGATCATTGTCACCCCACGGATGCGAGGCTAACTGCTACAATCATATTTAAAACGAAATATAGGAGAAGCGTTACAAATTATGCCTCGAAAGCGGCAAAATAGGGCGGTAACAAGGTCATGACCTCTAAAGGTCACTTGGGGTCAAATTGAGCAAACTTCCACGAGGGAAAATAATTCACATATAATGAAGATTATATGGGTAGGACTTTCATGTTTCTTTCACAAAGTGCACAATTGTTACCCTTAGCCGCCTAACTATAAAGGCTGTCGTCGATTTCTTGTTCTTTTGCATCGTCATCGTATTCGTTCAGATTGCGCAGAATCTGTATTTTTAACATATTTCAGGTGTATCTTTTCACTTTCAAAATATTAGCGCGAAACAAGTTTCAAAGCGCGATAAACGTACACACTACGGGACACACTAAAAGAAAAAAAAGGGTCCGTTGTGCAACAACGCTGCTACAATAGCATCACTCTTATACAAGGGATCTAGTAACATTTTCCAAATCCCCAAACCTACTTGGAACTCAACTTAACTTAACTTTCGTTACAAAGATATTTACGATTGAAGTGTCTGGATGTTAAACTGTCCTCTGGATAAAACGTGTACAAAGTCCAGTGCAATGAGTAAGTGAATTTCACTTTGCATTTTCGCTCATTACTCGGGCGTATAACATCAATTAACGTGAAATGTGCACACATTACTGTCTCAGTGAACAATATAACATTGTGACTGAACGATTTATCACTTTTTGCACATGTCAACAAAGTTACTAGATCACTGGGTAACATTCTGCACCCTAAAATTGGGGTATTTGTACCCTAGGGTTCATGTGAGCGGGCCCAACTAATTGGGGGGGGGGGGGGGGGGGGGGGGGGGGCAAATTGCACTCTTAAATGTGTGCTATTTTGAACCTGTATTTCTTAGTGTGTATGATATCGAGACAGGTGCATTGGGGTTTCCGGTTTGGGTGGGGGGGGGGGTGGGGGAGGGTGTGCTCTGCAGGGGAAAGTGCTTAGAATTATTTTGTACCGTCTTGTGGTATTTCCAATTCTTGACAGTCTTTCCCATTGTAACACCATCCGTCCGGACAGGCCGCCTTCACTTCCACTCAGTTAGCCATCCGCTTGCTGTCAAAATACAAAGTTTCAAAATAAAAATTAATATACTTCATTTCCAGCAAGTAAAACATTAAAAATCAGTCAAACAAATTAACAAAGAAAAGTAAGGAATAAACGTATATTATGCTATACTAGTATACAAATTACTATAGGATTTCTCGGTCAATTTCGTAAGTGGCCACACGAATTCAGTTTGTGTGCATTCAATTTCGCCGATTTTGTCACCGCAGCTGTATTTTGCTGTTCAAATTCGTTTTTTAGCATTCGAATTCATATAATGATCATTCGAAAACATTTTGTTTGCGTTAGATTTAAAACGTGTTTCTATTTCGTAAAATTGTCATTCAATTTAAAGCGAGAAAATTCGTGATTACGTAACACCGCCTTCCGTGAAATCCGTGGCGAAATTGAATGCAAATAGTCGTATTTTTAAATTGAATGCTAAAAGTGTTTACATTTCTTGACCGAAGAGCTAAATTGTATGAACAAAATGCAATTTTGAACCAAAATTGCAAGCTTTCAGCTCAATTTCGCGAAATGAATGACACGCTTATCAAAACGAATTAGAAGCTTACGAAATGTAATGTAACGAACTTTCTTTTCTTAAGTATTCTGGTATTCTTTGAAATGTTTATTGAATAACAAAGTAGTATTATTTGTTTAATTAATAGGCATGTAATTTTAACTGAATACTCTGTATACCACGTGCATCAATTTTAAGGATATTTTCATAATATAATAATGCAAAAACCGATAAATAAATGAATTCCTTACAACTAACAAAATATAGGCATGATTATAAGCAATCATATTTGATCTCTAAACCATTATACGCAGTAAACCGCACGGATACACCTATCGTGCTCGTATAAACGTGATACTACACAGATACTGAAGACGTGAATGGTCAGCCGCATTGTTTCATCCATTATTACTCAGCAGTTTTGTGGCATAATTTTTACGGCGTTTTTTCGAGGACGCAATTAAAGGCGTCAACCAAAAATGACACCTCTTCTTTCTCTTTCTAGATAGTTGCAAATCAATAACGAAGGTGAAAATACGTCCTTAGTTTGATATAAAAATTTCACATGGTTATTTGATATATTCATTGCCCTTTATTTGTTTGCGATTTAATTTTTAGAATTCCATTTGTTAGCAAAATTCATTCGATTCTTCTGAAATAATTACGCTCTCTTTCTACTTACCGTAGTGAAGACCTAGACAACCGGTGATTAAGGAAAATATGATGGAGACCGAATCCATTACCTCGCACATCAGTTTGACACAATTTGTCCTTTTCCACCTATTCTATCCACGCTTTCAAATAATACGAAGTTTAATGTCAAGGACACTACATAATTTTCAATGATGAATATTAAAATCTCAGAAAAAGGTTTCAATTGTAAAGTTTGAGACGGGCCGGCCTTCCTCTTTTTACCCGAATTTGTATCGTTATGATGGGTGATCGTGAAGACATAACCCAAGCAACGTATCGTTCTTTTTATAATTTTGTAATATTTCTATAACGAGTGCATCATCATCATGGCTACGCGCTTTAGCACAGACGTCACATTACTGATGCGCGCGATCACATTGTCACGTTCTTGCGCATTGCGCAAAACACGGGTTCATCATTACAGCATGTATTCTGTTCTGTTTTGGATTTAGGGAGCATCAAACCCTTAGCAGATAAGGACGAATATACAATAAAGCAAATCACTTCACAATAGTTTAACATATAGTTCAGGACAGACAGCATAAAACAAAATGCCTCTTTCTTTGTTACTTAAAAACAAGAAAATAATATGATAATTACAGAATTTGGAGCACATAGTACGTTGTACAAATATTCCAGGGAGATTCAATGAACTTAAGTAAAAGTCTATAAGAGTTTGTTCGTCTCTGCTATCGTTTGCTTCGTTTTCACAAACATATTATTTTGTTTTAGAATCTACTTCAACTTGTTGCAATTTGCATCGATAACATTTTCCCGAATGTCCATAACTGTAAAATGGGGTAGATATATTTACCTTTCTAATAATAGGTTTTTAAAAGAATTCCATGGAAATTTGAATTATTTGAATGGGACGAATTAATAGTGGTGTATAAAGATGAAATTATAGATTAATATGTGTTCTCTCCCCTCCGGCCATGCGTCGTGTTTACAGGTTTCCATGGTAACGGATACGCTCAAAGTGAGCAGCGGATTGAGGAGAGGACCCATGTGAGAGCGGCGGAGAGGCTAAGGGTGGCGAGGGGAGGGTGTCCCTCTCCCCTCTTTACACAATTGCCCTCTTTGTTGCCCCCACTGCAAATTTGCGTCGGTCAAAATACAAAATGATAAAGAAAAACTTGTTGGCACCGACTATACCCCCCCCTCCCCCTTTCAAGGCAAAGGCCAAGGGGCGTGATGCACTCCTTTTTTTATAATCCATGCCCCCTTCCTCTGCCTCATCCCTACGTGACCCCCCCCCCCCCCCCCCCCCCCCCTTGACCCTCGTCATACATGGATACAAAAAAAAACAGCGTAAAATTATGCAGTGGTTTGATAGAAGTTGCCCCCGATCTGGATATACCCTGGCTCCGTCCCATGGGGAGGTGGGGGGGGGGGGGGGGGGGGGGGGGGGGGGGGGGGGGGGGGTGGCTCTTACAACCAACTAAGCATTGAAATTACATTCAAAGCATTGAAAGGCTGCCGCAGTATATGTAAAGTTATAATGTATCTGTATGTTATTGCGTACGTGGGTGAACCACCGATATGAAACATGACTGGATAATATAACGCAATACCCCTATTCACACTTGTCTTGGTTTCTATCAACCTGAGATCAACGAGGGGACATGTTACGTCCCAAATAAAGTGTTCCGATTTAGTTTGTTTTTTTTACACGCAATGTGAATTCATAGTTGTAAAATTAACAAATATCTGTTGTATTAATTGATTATAATCAATACACACAATCATAGCACGACCTAGCACTCGATTCGAACCAATTGTGAATTCTACTGCGTAATTGCTGCTCTTTACCCAGGTGTATATGGTCGGGTAATTAAAGGGATAGTTGAGTTCTGGTAAAGAGAGCAAAGTTTTGGTCAAACTGAATTATTAATAACCAAAACCTGCACCGTAACATTTCAACTAATAGTTATAACTCGAAAGGAATGCAAAATTACAAATGAATTAGTAAAGATCCTGTTATCATTCAAAAAGAGCCGTTTTAAAACTTAAGAGGGCGCGCTCTAAACACTCATCGGTTTCAACCGTTTAAATAAAAATATTGTGCATGTGATGTTTTGTTGAAATAGTGATTAGATAGAGAGATAATCAACAACTATTTAAAAACCTCTTTGTACATTTTTTAAAGAGGAAGCATTTTTAAATTTTTTGTAACGGCTGGTTCAAATTTATCAAATAAGTGTGGGGCCCCACATTTATTACAAATGGTTATGTTTATGGATATTTCAGCCATTTCTGAACCGATTTTGATCAAATAAAGTTTATTCTGTCATTAAAATTGTATGCTCTTTTGAATTTGACACTCAGTTTTTCATCATCTCGCAAACAAATTATTTTGTGTAGCTCCCTCTATACCAAACTCAACTATCCCTTTATTAGCCTTTGCGCCATCATCGGTGGCAGCACGGCTAGTATGCTCCCGGGGTGTTGAGAAAGTATGCAATATCAATGTGTGGGTTTGAAACATCGATGGTTTGAAAGGCATGCGCCTCGGAATAGGTTACCTAGATAGATTGCACTTTATGAACGCTTGATAATAATGTATTATTTATTTATTTAATAATCGGACGTTACCCCATCCACTAACGTCTACTAATTTTGGGGAACGATTAGCCTATCATCGGATCATCAGTCACAAAATATATGTTATCTTTCCCTTTTCCTTTTGTTTCTATAGACGTGAAGCTGCATAATTATCAACGTTCAGTACAGAACCATCAACATGGTGGCCACTCGTCTTAACCAGAGCCATATTATAGTAAATATATACACACAGCTCTGGGATCATGTATTTGGGGCAATGTCTCATCCAATAAATCTCATTCAATATCAGTGGGGAAACGATAGGCATATCAGCCTCACTGTTTCCACGCAGACGACAGTTGTATTGTACAGTGAGCGATCGATACCTCATAACCGGCGATCGTGTTTCAAGAAAGCATGCGAATCAACCGTTCTATTCATTCACCACCTCACTTACAAAAAATCAACGTTTATAATATTTACAATTTCTTCAAAACCAACTTCGCGAACTGCGCGTCAAGATTTGCATTTACGGAATTTTGAATAATTGATGACATTTCGAGGCGATACAAATTAGTGTGCGCAATTTTGATAATGTGTGTATATTTTTAGAAAATAGCTGATCGTATCTAACTCAGAGAAAAGCACCAAATTAAGATGACCCTACAGATCGAAATTAACGATCAGAACTTGATATTATTTTGTTACTCATGTGAAGTTGGATTTACTTACTAAAACGTGATAATTTATCAGGAACAGTCGTTGTCGTTGTCTGGCTTATTAAAATCATGGGATTTAAGTAAAGGTAAGTAGAATTTCACTCTTTTTTGTACATGCTTCATCACAACTGTGAATGATGTTATAGGGATCTAGTAACTTTTTTGGCATGTGCAAACATTGATGAATGGTTGATACAATGTGCATTGTTGTAATTTGATATGTCTACTGAGTAATGTGTGAAATTTTTAAGTCAAATGGATGTTATATGGCCGCGTAATGAGCGATAAGTGATATTCACTAACTCATTGCACTGACTGTGTACACGGTTATGACTATCCAGTGGATAGTTTAAAATCTGAACACTTTTTAACGAAAGGGAAATTTGAAAAAACGAAACCTGTACCATGCATATATTGTTGATACAAATACAACAAGGTAGGAGAGAACCGCTATAGTTCCAAGTAAGTTTTGAGGATTTGGACAATGTTACCTAGAAAATGAATATGGTAAAGATCTTCATGATTTCAGGACAGCGATTAAACCGTCCATAGTAAATTTGAATGATAAGATCACTTTGAGTGGTCCATTCAGACTCACACGCAGATATATATATATATATTATATCACTTACTAAGATATCATTAGCTGTTTTCATTAACCTGATGCTCATAATTGCAACTCCATGAATCATAACAATTGTTAATGTTTGCAACATTTTAAACGGATATAAAATTACAAACCAAAACGATTTGAAAAACAACAGTTCAAGATCAAGTTTATATATTTTTCCCCTAACAAAATACATTTACAATTCGTTACATGTAACATTGTATAATTAATAAAAAAATTAAAATAAAAAAAAGAAAGAAAAAAATGTTTTAATAAAACTTCATTGTTGTGGAAATATTTCCAGACAGACAAGTTTCTTAAGTAACACAACATGTGTCTGTATTATCAGTTATCTTCGACATTTTTCAAAAACAACAATAAGCAAAATTTTGTGCATTGAAGTTGTAACAAAGGTTGATATACTTACTTACTTATCATAATTTTATTTATTAAAAAAAGGTTATTCATATATCTATTAATCTTCATTAACAGAACAATGTTTGTATAAGTCATCAGGCTGTTTTTTTAGCTATTCCTGTCATTCAACGTTGTATAAATAATATAAATAATAATATATTCGATTTATATACGCATATCTCGAGTGAAAATCATCTCTAAGCGCTTTACAATTTTATATAATTATATAACATGTATGATGGTTGAGGAGATCCAATCGTCCAAATGTGGATGTTATCGTTCATAATACCCAAATATAACCATGGATTTGTGTCCTTAATAAATCTCTGTGGTTATTATTTTGTTTATTTCAAGTCGAAATAAAGAAAATAATCTGTAACTGTACAAAATTCAAACTTTTTGTCCAGCTTCAAAATCTCCATTCCATCTTAGACAGCATGCTGTACTATTACTCATTCATGTTATGTTAGATTCAACTCACATCAAATAAAATAATATGTTCTAATCGTATATGGTCATATTTTGCACACAAAAATTAATAGTATTTGGAAGAAACTGTAGTATGAAAACATCTCCAAAAATATATCAGATTCTAATACAGAGTCTTCGCAAAATTACAGTGATATTTACATGCCGATAGTATAGTTCCAGTCTCGAGACGTGTACTATTTCGTCTGGCAAAGCCGCAAATCCTTTTATTGTATAGTACTTGATGTTGGATTTTGGTAAGGGCCAGCTGGCGTATAGCTATGCTATAAGGGGGCACGATAATATGCCAAAACAATACATGACATAAGGGGGGAAATCTGTGTTAAAATAAAGAAATACATAAGGTGTGCACCCCCCCCCCCCCTACCCCCACATTAGTTGAACTACAGAATACGCTACGCCACTGACAAGGCCCATAGGACGGCGTGACTCAATCAGACTTGTGTTGGAACAAGGGGATTATTTTGTCTTCAACCTTGAGAGGAGGTAATAATAATCGATGACACATAGTTTCAGAAAACACAGGAATTAACCCGAGAATTAGACTACAAAGCATTTTTTTCTTCATACGTCATTTGAATCCCGGTTCACTTCATGTTAGATATTTATGATTGAAGTTTTCGAATGTGGAAGTCTATAGTCTCCCTGGGAAACTTTCAACTGTGCACAAAGTTAGCGCAAAGAGATGACAAATATTATTTTCCGCTTTGACTCATTACTCGGTCGTATGACATCCATTTACCAGGAATTTTAACACAACACTCATTGGACATATCAGATCACAAAAATAAAAATAAATGTTATCAGCCCTTCATCTGTCGTTGCACATGTCAACAGAGATAGTAGATCACTTTAATAAAATGTGCATTTCTGTGATCGGATATTTTCCACTAAATAATGTGTGAACATTGCATGTTAAATAAAAGTCATAATATGATGGCCGAGTAATGAGCAAAATACAAAGTGCTATGTGTTGGCTCATTGCCTAGAGTTTGCGCACAGGATGCACGGGATGTTTTCTTTTAAATCAAATCAGAAATATCTCAATGACAAAGAATCAGAGCCGTATTCATATTTCTATTAGTACATGTATAAGGATAAACAACCAGGCATTAAAGGGATCTAGTAACTTTGTTTACATGTGCAAAAAGTGATGAAGGGTTGATGCAATGTATATTGTTGTTATCTCATATGTCCACAGGGTATTGTGTGAAAATTTCAAGTCAAATGGACATTGCATGGCCAAGTAATGAGCGAAAATGCAAAGTGATATTCACTGACTCACTGCACTCACTTTGTACACGGTAAGAAAAACTCCGGGGGAGTTTTTCTTATCTGAATACTTCAATCGTACATATCTTTGTAACGAAAGGGAAATTTGAAAAACCGAAACCGGTCCCATGATTTTATTGTTAATACGAATACAACAAGGTATGATGGAACCGCTAGAATTACAATTTTAACTTTTAACAATTTTACAACTTTAAAGGGACTTAGTAACATTGTCCAAATCCACAAAACAAATCTAACGGTTCTCTCATACCTTGTTCTATTCGTATTACCGATAGAAGCATGGAACAGTTTTTTTTCGAATTTCCCTTTCTTTAGAAAGATATATTAACGATTGAAGTGTTCGGATTTTTGAATTCACCTCACTGGATAATAAAACGGCCCTTCGTGTTCAGCTTATTTAACTATCCACTAGATAGTCTTAACTGTGTAAAAAAGACATTGCAATGAGCTATCAAACATCACTTTGCATTTTCGCTCATTACTCGGGCATATAATATATTCCATAATTTTCCATTTAACGTAAACAAATTCACCCAATACTCAGAGGACATATCAGATCACATCAAAACTACACATTATCCCAACCACACTCTAAAAACACCCGGGTCAGAATTGACACGGAAAAGAGTCCGTTGGGGCCACACTCCGTTCAGGGTAAAAAAATGACCCGGGTTACATCTGACCCCATTCCGAGTCATTTTTTTTACCCGGAATGGAGTGTGGCCCCAACGGACTCTTTTCCGGGTCAGTCTGACCCGGGTGTTTTTAGAGTGCACCAATCACTTTTTGCACAGGCCAATAAAGAGATCCATTTAACCTTTGAGACATCGCCTTCATTTTCCCGACATACATTTTCCTTTGTGAATATATGAAAATTAATTATTCCATATTTTGTTTTCGAATGCGTACTAAACCGAACACAAAAAGTAACTTCACCCCTAAGCAATTGCCCATAATTTCATAACCAAGAATCGTTTCAAGATTTCGTCTTGCCAATATATCCATATGGTAGTTAGGAAAACAATGTGTAAAAATAAGAGGTAACCATTAATCCATGGTTGAGTGAGCACACATTACAGACAAAATAGTCATATTTCAAAATTCGCAAAAGTATTCTCATCATTACAAATTATTGAGAGTTGGAAAATTTAAAAAAGCACTGTTTTACAATTGCAATTAATGCATTTTACCACATGTGCCATCAAATAATAAAAATGAATGGAATATCAAACAGCATTGTCTCATAAACCATGATCAATGCATTCCGCCACATGTGCGGATTCACAACAATGTACAGGCACGCGCAATACCTTGTGACTTTTGAATTGGGCCATTTTGTCTTTAATCTGTGCTCATTCAGCCATAAAGTAATGAATATCTCTGATTTTCGTACATATCGAACATAACAACTTTGCCAATATTGTGGTAAGATGACATCTTGAAACAATAATCGGTTATGAAATTATGGGCAATTGCTTAGGGGTGAAGTTACTTTTTGTGTTCGGTATATTATGTCTTAAAAATGTGGATTTGTAGCCAGCTGCATGGCCTATCGTTGCACTTATATCATTAACTCAATTGAGAACCTTTTGAATGTATACAGTATTTATCCGGCAGTCGTGATCACAGCGGCCATCGCTTTCAATATTCATTAATAATTATCTAATTACGGAGGTATCCTTCAAACGTCTTGCTGCATAAATTCCAAGCGTCAAATATATTTAACTGTGACACAGGTGGCTACTTGGTTGAAGTTGAGAAAAAGTTGTGTTCATTTCTGTTATACACCGTGAAGGGGTGTTGTGCCTAACTCTCCAAGAGAACCGGAGGGGGGGGGGGGGGCGGGGGGGGGGGGCGGGGGGGGGGGGGCTACCAATTCGTAGGTCTCGGGTTCAATTCCCGGCGAAGGCCAACTTTCATGTGCTCATGTTCATCAATTTCTTATATACAATTTGAATAAGCGTATTTATTATTCGATTTTTAAGCAGTATCTGAGAAAATATTGTCACTTATACCTACCAGAAAGGTAATATTTAAACTAAAACAAAAAGGGCATTGAACTTGATACATTATATTTGTGAAGTATTTATTCATATGATTGCACGTTTGTGTAGGTTTTGAACGATGTTGTATGTGCCTTCATGTATGTGTCCATTGCATGCGTCACTGATCGTTTCCAAGCGAAAATGCAGTGAAACCTAATAAAACATAAATATAAAAAAAAATACGATTTCCAAGAACCATTCACGCACACATTCGTAATTCTTATACATGAAGAACATTCAGTGATTCCTTCTTCTTTAGAATGTAAAATTATCAACGGCATATGAAGAGCTTAGCTCCAAAGGCGCTAAATCCACTTTTCATAAAAATTGAGTTAACTATTTAAGTTACGTTGCTATCTAGGAATCCATGTTTTAGGACATAATTAATACACAATCAAAATCAAAATATGGAACGTTCAATTGTCATATTCCTATAGGCATGTGTACACAATTGGACAAAGAAACCTGATTTTTTTCAAAAGTTGAACAATTGGATTAAGCGCATTTTGGAATTAAGCTCTTCATATATATATATACCAACGGTCTTGTCCAGGAAATAAAAATAGACCATGAAAGGTCTAAATAAGGACGGCGAGTAGAAAAATGAAAAATATACCCAACAGTGGCGTAGCCAAAGTAGTATCCAAACTGGAGTGGGAGGGGGGAAGGTGGCAAATAGGGATGTGAATATGGGAGCAAAGAGGGGGGCAAGTCTGCCCTCACAAGACATGGGGAGGATGGAAGTTTTACTTTATTCCCCCCCACCCCCCCCCCCCCCCCCCCCACCCCCACCCCCGCGAAGAAGTTTCAGGCAGAAACCTCCCCCATCCCCAAAAAGCGATAAAATATGATATGCTGGTATATAAATAAAAACAAAATACACACCCATTCATATCATTACAAAATGTTGTTTTTAATATCTATCATTCCAAAAGTCTCTGCCGTGCAATACAGTGTGGCCCAGAAAGAACGCATCACCTAACGATCGTAGGTGTTGCGTTCTTTCTGGGCCACCCTGTATATAGGGAGGGTATCCACCACCCAATTTCATCTCAGAATAAGCAGCGAGGAGATCCCTTTGCCCCCCCCCCCCCCACCTCCCCCCGATAGCTACGCCCCTGTAAAAGATGAGGAAGAAAGATAAAGAGGCGGAGAGATGGGCTCTATAAGAGGAAAGGGGAACACGTAAGATGTGGTGAGTGAAAATAGAATTATACGTAATCCTGAATAGGCAGGTATAACGCAAGATAAGTGAAAGGTTTGCAGTAAGTATACATATTGCACATCTTGTGATTTTTCTGTCACAACGTGTGCTCCAAATAATCATTGTTCAGTTGCTTGGTCAAGTGAATTGGGTGATGCATGAGAATACACTCGTTTATAAACCCTTCCCACCCTAATAAAAACCTAACAAAAATTGGCATTGGGTTCATACATGTGATGATATATATGTGGCGATAAGACCCCGTTGCATGCAGAGGCAAATAAATGTGTTGTAAAGCAGCTGTTTTAAATGTTCTGGTCAATTTCCCTATAAGTTTGAATAAATGTATACTTGCAAACATTGTCGGGTGATAAATAGCAAGACGGTTATAGGTGAAACATCAGATTAAAGTCGTACATGCGTTTGGCCCAAACCTTATGGAATAATCTCCCGGAACATCTGAACAATATTGATTCTATTGATAAGTTTGTTATAATAAGATTGCTTTAAAGACACACTTATTTAACATTTAATTCATGCATAAATGCATAAATGCATAAATGCATGTATGCATTTATGCATTTATGCATTTATGCATTTATGTTTGAAACCCAGTACAAACTTGTATTTGTATTTATTTGTCTTTATTTTCTATCAGCGCATAGGGACATGTAAAATCACTATTTATGCGCTATATACAAATTGTATTATTGTAAATCATTGAGAACGCGAGCTATCGAATCTGGCAGAATACGATGGTACCAACCAAAGTAAAATGGATAACGCATGTCAAACCTCTGAAACGTTTTATAACATACACGAACCATAATTTTAAGAATCACCACCTTTCAAATAATGCTCAGATTTTGTATGTAATTTTAAATAATCTCATTTGTATTGTATAGAATTATACAACTCTTTTCACATTACATCTTTAAATAGCACGACTGCGCCGTTTATTGATTTATTTTGTGTCAAATAGTCGTCTCATTAATACGGAACATTATCATTTGTATTGCACTACATTTATACACTAACATACATTTATTGAAGATTTATCTTCATGGTATTTCTACAAAGTATTATCTTTATTATCTTTTCCTCTGAATTTAAGTATGTTATGACATCCAAATATCTTTAAAATACGGTATACGTGTATCCATACACGTACAGTATACTCAATAAAAATTACACAAGTGTAAGCTCCAATATACTTCTAGAGTTATTTCTATAGGTCAAAAGTATAACCCTTATATAACAACCAAACATAATACACGCTTTTCATTTGAGTAATTACAAACCACATTCATTAATTAAGCAGATTGATGGTATACGATTCAGACAAATATAAATATACGAGCGATCTTTCCTTATCTCTATACGTCACTGTGTGTTTACATACGCAGAAATTGTATTATGCAATCATTTCTAATCATATTCTCTTGTCTCGATTAAAGATTAACCAATTGCTAACTGGAATATGATACACACTGCAATACTTATATGGGAAAGAACAGATCTAGCACGATACAGGTTAACGGTGAACTGTAGAAATATTCTAGGATATACGTAACGCGAGACGAAGGAAATTAGAAATCGAAGTATGAAGTCCTTGGCTATATAAGAATAATACTAGACTTAGTTAGTTAGTTTGCAACAAGCATAACATAATTATAGTATCTAACATCTGCTCCGATCCGTCACATAATGGTTAACCCCTACACTTCTCGCTCGTATATTATTCTGACAGTGTTAATATATATACCATGTACACCTGAATGACGCACGCAATTGGTTATAAGTACAGAGTGGCCGGGGCATGCAGGGAAATTTGTTTTCATAACGTGTGCCTTCGTTTGTTTAATTCCATTGTCCGACTGTCCTGTCTGTATAATATCTGTCGGAGAAATAAAAACATTAAAAAATGAGTGACGAGCGAGTTGAAAGGTACGAGGTAAAATTTTTTGAGGACAAATGCAAAACAAACAAAGTTCGAGGTGATGTTTTTTAGGCATCACATTACGCAAATTCTTCCACAACAAAAATTATTATATAAGTAGACATAATTATATGTGTAAAGGCCTGATAAAACGAATGCTTTGAGGAAATTATCTCTATGTATTATTTTGGTTGAAAGAGTTACATGTGATGCTTCTCCAAAGCCAGTGCTCCGTTTATTATGTTCCCATTTTGTTCGCATCTCAGCCCAAACTATCCCGTTTGCCATAACATTTTCGTAGATTATCCTGCAAGAATAAACAATTAAAGGTGATTAGCTCATCAAACTATTAGGTTTGCACATGAAAACGAAGTTAACCAGCAAGGAGCACCGTGGTGTAGCTGTACGGTGGACATACAGTATAGGGTATATACACGCCCTCCCCCCAAAAAATGACAAAAACAATACAAGACATGAGGGAAAGTCCTTTATAAAAAAAAATAATGCATACAGTTTCCATGAAAAAGACTCAAATCGTGCTCGAATAAATAAAAAATTGAATTAGGCTAAATAGGACAAACGTCTGGTTATTTATATTCCGGTCAAGTAATAGGTATCACAATAGAAATGATTTAATTGGGCATGGCCACACAGAATTAAGCGTTTTTGAAAGCTATGGTACTTTTTCGAGCAAGAAATAAAACAAATACTAATATATGAAAATAAATATGTGCTCATAATTTGTATCTGCAAAGACTCAAAATCGTGCTCGAAGAAGAAACATATTAAGCAAATAAATAAGCAACACATATTGTTTACATGTGTTTGCGCGCCAGTATAACTTATTTTCAAAGTTCAAATCGTGCTTTAAGGAATTAAATTACATTTAGGGCAAAATAGGTCACACGTTTTAGTGACATATTTATCTTTCTTTCCGGCAAATTATTCGTATTATGTACAACACAGTTAAATATATAAGAGTGGCATAGCCATAATCAACACAAATGTGTCAATTTTTGGGTGGGGGAGGGGGGGGGGGGCAAAGAGGGGAAGAATTCTCATGGGGGCAGCGTGAGCCCAAATTACATCGACGTAACGTAGTCCTTTATTCTGAAAAGGGATTAAGTGAGGGGATGACAATTTTCACAGGGAGGAGGGGGCGAATATCCCTCTTGCCCCATCCTTTATTATACAAATCGTCCACCATGAAGTGGAGTTCGAGGTCCTTAAGTTGCTGTACTTTTAAAATTATAGACCTACACAGGACCTATATAAGTAGGACTTATGATTACAAATGTGTCAAGCATTACAACAAGACTATCGATGAATGAAGAAGGGGAGAAGACGAGAGTAATTGTGAATTCAGACATTTGAATTAATTAACGGCTTTCCTTTTCGTCGATCTGTTTCCAGTCTATTTATTTTTCGCAAACAAATTATTTATTACCCCGAAAACTGATGAACATGAAATTTTTATTTTTCACCCGTGTCAACCATGACAGGAAGAAGATAATGTGTTAACTGATAAAAAGAGATCAATTACTGAAAAGAAATATTTCATATTTGATCATTTTGATAAAAAAAATTGGCAAATATATATACCCTTTTACTTTGTTATATTACATGATTTACTTCCTTCTCTCACTCTATTCAGTTAGAGATGATTATCAATCGTGAGAGGCGCTATATACATAGAGAATATTATTATTAGTAATATTATTACTATATTATACAGTGTTATGTATATTCACTATTTAAAAGAAAAAGTTGTCAAGACAGTAGTGAAAATAGAAAATATCAATAATTTGTCCCCATCTATAATTTTGTCTTCAATGTATTAAAGGTACACTTGGGTATTGATACTTCCCGAAATGCCCCTTGACACTAAATTGGTTGGTTTAAATTCCATTTGAAAGTTCCTTGAATAAAAAATGTAACATGAGAATCACTCCCTTTCAAATGCTCTCATAGTTGAAAATTTTGATTTCAAGATACTTTATTCATAAGTCTACCGGCCGGGGGACATTTTGACTTTTTATAAAAATACAAAAAATGTTTATAGACTACTTTGAAAAAAATCTAAATAAGTTTTTAAATAGTTGTTGATGATATCTCTATTGAATATCAAAATAATGCACAATTATGTATATGAAAAAATTGCTAAAACCAATGAGTTTTTAGAGAGCGCCCTCTTAAGTTGTAACGGCTCTTTTTAAAATGATAACAGGGTTTTTACTTAGTCGTTTGTAATTGTGTATACCTTTCGAGCATGGTGGATTTATAACTATTATTTTGTACCGTAATGATGCAGGTTTTGGTTACTAAAGTTAATAATAATGATAATGTAATTTGTTATTGACTTGTTATGACAATATGCGATCTTTTAGATACCAAGAATACAGCGAAGTGGGTTATAATTATTTCTAACAATTGTATTTTTTGTTCACCCTTTTTGTAAAAATGCATAATTGTAAAAAAAAACAATTAAAACAAAAAAAAAAACATGCAGAAATAGCTGGCTGGCTGGAATACTCCCTAGGAAATGGAAAACTTACGCTCTGATGATACGCTCACGTGAATAGCTCTATATAAATAGCTGCTATTATCTTTTTATATATTATTATGAAACATGCTTGAAACTAACTCAATAATGTTTTGCTAAATCAATAGTCACCGTGGTATCTTTTGCAATGTATAGCATGTGACAAAGCGCGCTATTTAAAGTAAAGGGTATGCAGGGACAATACTCCCCGGCGTATATTATTAGTTGGGGGGGGGGGGGGGGGTAGTTTCAGCCCTCCCAACCACCCAACAACAAAATGTGGTCTGATAACTTATGATTATTGATATGAGTTTTCTTGAAGTGAAACATATTAAAGTGAAATTTTCATGCGCTTTAACGCTCCAAAACCCCGCTCTCATCCCACAATTTAAAAAAAAGTCGTACAGTATAATATATGGTTATAGTTCCTATACAATGGGTGATTTCAAGTATGATGTTTAGTGATGGTGTTAGTGTTTATCAAACTGGTATTTGTGTGTAATAAACACTAACACCGGCCTTAAACACCATACTTGAAATCACCCAATGTATCTCCAACGGCTCCCCATAGATTGTGCTCATTGCGCCACTTAGCCTACAACAAGAGTTATTTCAAATATAGATACAGTTTTTCTGAAACTAAAATGTCGTATCAAATCGCCACAAAGACCACCGTTGCTGATAGGAATATAACTATCAATGTTTAGAATTATGAAGAGCTTAATTCATGCAAAAGGGACTAAATACATTTGTTTTCCTTTGGAGAAAAGCCGGTTTCTTTTTCTAACTTTGTACACATGTCTATGGGAATATGAAAATGTTGATTGTGTAATTTGTCCTTTAAAATTCGGATTTCTAAATAGCTTACTAATACACTGATATCGTTAACTCAATTTTTTTAATGGAAAGTTGATTAAGCGCCTTTTTGAACTAAGCCCTTCATGATGTGGGAGAGAAATGTGAATATCGTACTTTATATATAAAGAGAAAATGTTGGTATACGTTGCTAGGCATATTTTGATGTTTCCTGGCCCGCTGTTTACTCCAGTTATTCTACTCGGGGAAATCGATAATATTGTTCAGTTTCAATGGTCTCTTAAGTACTATACTGCTCTCTTAAATCATGCCTTTTTCATATTTATTCGTATATATATTTTCTCCACATGCATGCTTTTTTTAATTGACACCTCTACGATCACACGGTACGATGGCAACCAAGCAAAATGTTTATTACCAGTATAGTGCAGCTAAATATAGTATATTATATGGCTCGACTGATTTGTGAGAATATGCTAATAATGGCTCACACTCTATGTTTTACCTCGTTTTTATTATATGGTTATATTTCTTATTATTTGGGGGTCAAATTAATTGCAGCATATTCTTTATAAAAAATAATTCCGACTTCGATTTTTTTCCGGAATAACTAATTCAAATCGATTGTACCTCTTTCTGCAACGGGGCCGCCCCTTGAAATATCCCCATACGCTATATTTATAATCTTCGGATCTTAGGGAAGACCAAAATAAGGTTTACTATAAAATAAGTTTCAAGTATATTTTCATTTCCAACAGAAATTGAATGCATTCAATGCACAGTATAATATGTGGAAGATTTAACTCGTTCGGTTTCAAATCTTGCAATTTCCATAGAATGTATACACATCGCACCAGGTTTCTATATAGTTAGGCTTTATCGCCAAGCAGCAGCAATCTTTTTATTACTCTCCAATCTTAGTCGGGAAGAACCAAAATGTAAGGTTCACCGTAAATACAAACATAAGGAATGCTTAAACCATTCCCTTCTATAATTTGTCAGTTCCAAAGAATGTATAGAGTACCGAAGTAGTGACGTCACATGCTTTTGTTATGGCATAGTAATGGTTCTAAACAACTTGTCCTTTCATACTGGCATTAAGTAGTGGGTTGGAGCTGGACGATTGCCTTCTTAGCAACCGCTAGATCACTAATTCACTGCTTGCCTGACATTGTTTAGAAATATCACTCATGGCAATGAATAGCTCTGACGTCACACATCGGTACTCTATAGATCTTTCAGTAAACCGGGTTTCCGTGTAGAGTTAGGCGAAGGGTGATATATACGATTTAAAGGTACCACAGATTGACCGAAATGTTAATCCGCTTTAAAAACACGAGGACACTATTCTCAAGAGTCGCTGCCCAACTCCTGAGCAAATCCTATAAAAAGAAACAAGCGAGAACAACATCCCACTGATCTCTAACAAAAGCCTGGATATGTTATTCCCTATTCAACTATATTATGTGAAGAGTTGACGCCAATGAGCAACCATCTTACCACACCCCTGGCATGCCAGTGTGGCAGGGATATATGTGTCCATGTGTCCAGGGCAAATTTAATCAAGGGATATCTGTCAAAATCACTCCGTAAATGTGTGTTTTGTGTGTGTGTGTGTGTGTGTGTCACGTGTAAAGCAATGTTTCGTGGCATATTAGTTCCATTTTGATTTATTCAAGTTCATTTGTATTGAATTAACGTTTATGTTGTATGAGCGACGTCTCCGCGACAGAGTGACGTCATAATGAGTTAGTGTGTAGTTTGAGTGAAGCACTGTTCGTTTGATTGTTCGTATGTATGTGTGTATGTGTGTATGGTAACTTGTGTTTGACGTGTGTATGTGTGTCTCCGTGTGTATGAAGGCTCGAAGACAGACACAAGTAGGATTGTTAAACCATGAACCTACTACGGTTAAACTATCCGAGATGACGTCACTGCTAATTATCCTAGCTGGACACTTATACCTGTCACACCGGGCCCGTTGGTTCGATTTTCTGATTATTTGTATTTTGAGACTATCCATGAGTATTACAGCTTGAGAACAATAGTTTGATGTGGATAAGTCATACCTTATTTAACTCTTTGTGAAGAGGTTACGTCATCAAACGGCCATCCATACCAAGTTCTTATAGTTCTCCCACTTTATTTTGTGTATTTCGCCATTGTCGTCCACACCCGATACTCTTTCCAGTCTGTTATTCATCAGTGAATAGTTCATATTTGTCGAAACGGTTCCACTGGACGCTGTCTTGTGGCACAAATACCGCTATTATTGATAAGGCTTGTTTACCTGGACACCTCCACTCTATACCAAAGCCCATATCCGCCTAGAGTTCACAGTGAAGGGCTCTCACCTTTAGGGCAACCTTGCGGGTGAAGAAATAGTACTCGACCAAAACAGTCCGGTTTTAAATCTGAAATATTTGGGCGGAAAACGTCGTCGTCGTCATCATCACCACCACCACCATCATCATCATCACTCATCATCATCATCATCATCATCATCACCATCGCCATCAGGATCATCATCATCACCATCAGGATCATCATCATCATCATCATCATCATCATCATCATCACCATCACCATCACCCATCAGGATCTTCAATCATCATCATCATTACCATTATCATCATCATCATCATCACTCATCATCATCATCACCAGCATTATCATCTTCATCTTTCAAATATGCACACACTTGCACAAACCGTAATTACTCATGATAACGTAGTATGATGAGTTTTCAGATTTATGCACTTGTTGGCATGGTTTGTTGAGAGTGTAACTACTTAAAATATTCGTTCGCATAATAATTGCATAATCATGTGGGGTGTCGGTTCCCTTAAAGGGACTTAGTAACATTGTTAAAATACTCAAAATCCAATTATAATTCTAGCGGTTCCCCTCTACCTAGTAGTATTTGTATTAACAATAAAAGCCTGGGACAGGTTTTTTTTAAATTTATTTCCCTTTCATTAAAAAGGTATTTTACGATTGAAGTTTTCAGATGTTAAATTATCCACTGGACCACGAAAACCGTGTACAAGTCAGTGCAATGAGTTAGTGAATATCACTTTGCAATTTTGCTCATTACTCGGCCATATAACGTCCATGTTAACTGAAACTGTTCACACAACACCAGTGGAATATCAGATGAGCAACAATATACATGTGTATCAACCACTCATCACTGTTTGCACATGTTGACAAAGTTACTAGAGTCCTCTTTAAAATGGAGAGAACGCATGACACAGAAAATGATCAACTTTACTCCATGGGAAACGCAGTGTATAAGGCATGCATAGTTAATGAAAAGTTCATGCTATAGGAAACATGAGGTGCTGAATGTGATGGAAATTATACCCCCTTTTCTTCACCAATTCAGTCGAATCTTAAACATATCACATACCACCTATTGGAGTTAATGACGTATACTGTAACGCATTACAATTACATTTACATAACGTCAGCTATATATTAGCAACATACAGTACGTATAGTTACATATCATGGGAAATGTTTGGAGTTTAGTGTATTTATACAAATCAGGCATTGCATAAACATGATAAATGTACAAGGACAGTGAGAATCGAAAGGAACTCTATCTTTAAAGATTGTCACGCGTGGGAATGCTACGCAGCGCGTCGCCATGTTAAGCCCGGCGCAGACAGAGCCGACTCGACCGGATCCGACTGGTTTTCAGTTAGGCTAGAGTCAGTTTCGCTCAGTCGGGCCGATCCAATATGTTGAATCGGCCTCGAATGACCTCCGACTCGCACTTGACCTGGAAAAAACCGAGTCCTTGAGGCAGCGCATCTGAATAATTCTCAGTATGCTGAAAACCAGTCGGATCGGGTCGAGTCGGCTCTGTCTGCGCCGGGCATTAGACTAAATCCCTAGTTTGTGCGCGCTGCATAAAACTACTACAATGCAGTCGGAGTCATACTGCTATGTGTGCATTACGCACCATGCGCAAGGCGTTCGCAAGAT
>JBAMJV010011536.1:0-56091 GCA_037951105.1 Echinarachnius parma | reverse complement strand
ATGAAAACGAGGCATTTTGTCGATCTAACTCAAAGACTGAATAATGGATGGCAACAAAGAATGTGGAGTCAGGAGTACCACAGGGATCGGTTCTTGGCCCATGTCTGTTCCTGTATTACATAAATGACTTGCCTGACAAGCTCTCCTCCCCAGTACGCCTCTTCGCCGATGACGCCATCACATACCTTACTATCGAGAATGACCAACAAGCCAATCAACTACAAGGGGATCTCAATCGAATTGGGGAGTGGTCTGATTCATGGATGATGGAGCTTAACACAAAGAAGTGCCATGTAATCACTGTTTCAAGGAAGAGGAACAACATAGTACATCCCTACTATCTCAACGGCACCCCCCTAGAAACGGTCAACTCTACCAAGTACCTTGGAGTCACCATTACACCAGACTTAAAGTGGAATGAACATATCAACAATGTATGCCACAAAGCAAACAACACGCTGGCCTTTCTGCGACGGAATCTTAGAATCAACCATCCAACCCTAAAGGCGACTGCATATAAGGCTCTAGTGCGTCCACTGGTGGAGTACAGCGCTACAGTTTGGGATCCGACTAGCGCCAAGAGTGTACACCAATTGGAGATGGTTCAGAGGAGAGCAGCACGTTTCGTATTGAACCGTTATCATTACACGTCAAGTGTAGACAACATGCTGAGGGAGCTCGAATGGCCTACCCTACAGCAAAGAAGGGAAGACATGAGGCTGACCATGATGTACAAACTACACAACAATGTAGTTCCCTTCCCGACCCAAACCTACATCACACCGGTAATCGGATCTACTCGTGTCCACTCAGGAGGATACCAAGTCCCTTACTCTCGTCTCGAGGACCACAAACAATCATTCTTCCCGAGGACTGTGAGAGCATGGAACACTCTACCCGAGAGTATCGCCTCTGCCCCGTCTACAGATGCCTTCCGTCGCCATCTGCTGGAAAGTCGTGGCTAAGATTGTCCTGAATACAGTCCTTTCTGAACTTGTACGTTAATTTTGTTTTATTTATTTTATTTGTTTTTGTTTATAAATGAGTTTGGACTTGCAAGTAAGAATATGAACTATGCACGTCGCGTATACACACACACACACAAAGTTTGCAAGAATCTTCAAGTTGAAGGAGGCAGACTATACAAGAAGAAGAAGAAGAAGAAGAAGACATGCAAGTGCTGAACTTCTAAAAGTAAAAGTCGGTAACTTCACCGGTGGGCTAGAACTAGAGTATCGCCTCTGCCCCGTCTACAGATGCCTTCCGTCGCCATCTGCTGGAAAGTCGTGGCTAAGATTGTCCTGAATACAGTCCTTTCTGAACTATACGTTAATTTTGTTTTATGTATTTTATTTGTTTTTGTTTATAAATGAGTTTGGACTTGCAAGTAAGAATATGAACTATGCACGTCGCGTATACACACACACACACACACAAAGTTTGCAAGAATCTTCAAGTTGAAGGAGGCAGACAAGAAGAAGAAGAAGAAGAAGAACTAGAAGTGCAGCCACGCCGGTCTTGTCGGCAGGCGAAGCTTAGCCTAAGCGGTGTCCCTCTCTCATACTCTGCTTCTCTGGCCGTCTCGACAATCTGGACTAATAATAATATACTCGGCCTTAAAACGATGCCGATGGTTTGCCATCTACCTTAGATAATCCAAGAACCGGTAATGTTTAATCACATTAGATTTAGAAAGATCAGTTGACTTGTCCTAGCATCTTTCAATGATTTATTAATCATTGATTTTTATTGCGGTCCCGACTCCTGCCTGGTTAATTTATTTAAATTTAAATTAAAAACAAGAAAGATTCCGAGAGTGAGAGACTGACCCCTAGGCCTGGCTAATTGTTTTCTTCCAGTCACTGCACTGACATTCAATTTGTCCTGCAAACACATGCCAGCCCCTACCCAGACTGGAAAGCATTAATTCACATTTTTATCTGATGTTCTTTTTTCAACCCCTGACTCTGATTGCACGTTTAGGATGTATCGTTTGTAGCCATTCTAAATCATTGATGACAATAAAAAATGATGGACCAAGAAATGTCTATATTAAAAGTAATGAAAAACTTCTTTTCAAGGATTTTTTTTTTTAACGTTTACTTAACTGGCTCTTGACTGAAAAGTAAATGTAGTACCTAATCACTTTAAACCCTAAAGTCAATCAATACATGTTGCACTTTTTAACTGAGACTACAGTACAGGAGCTCGTTTGTCATTTCACTGTTTTCAGGAGCTAATTACTAATTTGCACTCTCTGAAAAGATGTTTTTTTTTACTATTTTGGTCTAGTATTTTCATTCCACATCAAGAACATGTTAGTGAAATTAAGTGAATATTTTTTCTTATGAATGTTATATTTTTTTCATCTCATAGCAATATTTTGAGGATGTGGTTCAACAAGGACTGGCGACTGATGATAGGCTGGTGTTACAGTGGTACTTCAGGATTACTCTGCCGGTTCTTTACTCGCTATGCACAGCTAGTCAGCTATCCACAGGCACAGGTATTCTTTCTACTATAATTTAATCATCGCACCCATTTTTTTGTGCAGGATTCTTTTTTCTTCTTCATAGGTTAGCTTTTTCCCCGTTATTTATAATTAAGTATTAATTTGGATAAGAGGAATAATTAAGGCCATTCAAGTTTTTCTTTTCATATTTTGAATTCATTATTTATTGGTATTATACATCCTAAATATCTCGGAGATCAACTTCTCAGTGAATTTATTTATTGGTTTGTGGCAATGAACATTGAATGATTAAACTTTAAGCTCTATAAATAATTCAAACAAATTTCTTCATTGTGTTCAATATCATTTGTCACCTTCCTATTCAATTTATTTGCATGTTTTGATACTTTTTGTTGATAACTTTTATTACTCTACATGCTTTTTGAGGTCAAGACAATTTATTTTAAAGTTTATAAAGTTTTATTAATATTAACTCATTCATGACTGTTCCCTAAAAATACTCCACTCTGTTTTCCATGGACTCGAGAATATGTTATACCAAAATCAATAAATGGGCTGAAAGTGCAATTGCTATCTATAGTCTAACAATCTTTCTGTGTGTGTGTTATGTTAGTTTAAAAATACATAATCATGCTTTGCTGTTACTAGTTAGAGCTGTTCATATTTCATCAAGAGGGGATGATCCATGAATGATGTGTGTAATACTGCCAGCTTCTTGAACTTGGTAATACAGTGAAATCTCTTTATAATGAGCACATCAGACCTACTGAATTTACTGTGTTACTTTAGATATCTCATTGTATCAGGGCTTAAAAAAAACAACAACAAAAAACACCTGGACCTGTCAAATAACCATGCTATATCAGGTACCTCGTTATAATGAAGTTTGGTATAAAAAGTTCCACTGTAACAAAATTAGGCATTCCTAATTCTTTTAAATCCAAACATATGGGAACTGATCAGAAATAAATTAATTTAATGAAAGTGAGCAAAGAAAATAGGCTTATATGATTCTACCTAAGACCTGTCAATTGCTTTACTGTGTTCTAACCTGCACTGAGCTAGAATGCATCTCATAGTGGTACTTTCCTGAACCCGTCTAGTATGTGCATTGAGGAAGAATCTTTGAAGGAGTGCCATGTAGCTCAGAGGTTAGAGACTTATAGAGCATGACCTTGCAAAAGTCGACGTCTCTAGTCATTTTAGTTGGTGAAATCATTTGCAGTGATAAAGAATTAAAATTATGCAAGAAAAATTATATTTACATAATCTAATTGTCTAACCCTCAGGCTCATTTCTTTTCTAATCTGAATCTATATATTATAGATTTCCATTTTCCCCATGATCAAGTTAAAAGAAAAATGATAAAATCGCCCCATAACAAAATTGATTGAATCACTTTCATTGTAGGCAAACCTGAATAGATGTAATATTTTGTTTGTGAAAATTGATCATTATTATAGTGGAACCTCTTTATAGAATTATAAGGAGACCTGTTATCACATAAGTTACCTGATAATGATATAGTGAGGTAATTGCTTTAAACCCAATGCTATCTGAGAACCATCATGCTCGTTATAACAAGGTTTCACTTTACAGATTAGTAAAAGATCTTAGTTAGACTGATGAAATGGCTGTTACAACCTTTTGTTATTTCAAGATCTGAATTTTAAAAATGTTCCCAGGTACTCTGTAGTATATTATTAGGGTCTTTTTCTTCCGTTTTGGTACAGTCCACCAGCGCGGTGTATTTTTGTAAGAAAACCCAGACTAGTTGCAGTCTAGACAATTCTAGATTTGCCTAACTGAATGTAGGTCAAACAGTGACCTGTTGTTGTACTTGTAAACAACATAAATTATGTAGACTGCAGTTGCATTGTACATGTGATGTGCATGGGGTGCATGCATAGCTTTAGGCATGCACTTTCTGTATACAACCAGAGTGTATATATAACCAGTGTGTACATACAAGCTGATTTTCATATACTCTCCCAACGAGTTCAATAAACGATGCATGAAAGACGACCAGCCTTCAATTTACCTCAACATGCATGCAGAGATTACATTTCCAAGCCCTAACCTTATCACTATCAGGCTAGCTTTAAAAACATTTTTTCCTTCATATTATAATTATCTCTCAAGTCTCAACCAGTTGCTTTGTCTTTTAAAAAGAGGACATCATATTTAAATCTATTCAACTCTCACTCATTCATTTGATTTACAGTCAAATTATAATGTATTACAAACTTGGTCTCGGTGTGTAGATAAATAGATTCATGCAAAAGCCACATTTTTATCAATGAATGGTTTACTTGCATTTTTTGCTTGCATCCATCTACAACTTTCAATATTGCAAACAAAATAATCTATGAAATATCATAATTCAAGAACAAATCTTATTACTTTGGTATCTAATGTTTATTTCTTATTTTTAAATTGAAGCTAAATGAGAGATATTTGTTATTTTGTTGGCACACTGATTGTGGTGATAATGGTTGGTGGATGATGTTGAGTGTCATGGTGGAATTCCTGATTGGAGAGCTCCTCCTAACAGGGTGTATGAAGTGTGGCATGATAGTCTTATATTTTCCCCTTCAGGTCAGGATATTTTTGTAAAATCATTGCAAAACATGTATGTTTTCTATACTATTTTGACCCCCTCCTGTTAAATGATTAGTTGAAAGGTGGCTATGATTGATGGTGATTAAAGAAATTGATGTAAATTATTTTGTTTTGATAAATGGTGCATAGTCTTCAAGCCTGAAGCTGCACTTTATTGGAAGAGGAATAAGACATCGACATCTATTCACTGGAATATTAAATGCTTGATTCTGGACCACCCCCATCCTTTACCCAAATGAGAAACAAAATGGAAGTATTATGCCAGTTTCCTTTTACGCTGCCTAGCTTCCTTTTTTTGTTGAGTTCCTGGAGTAAAGATTTACAAAATAATTATATCTATTTTAGGCATTAAACCCCCTTTAGGCTTTACATCTACAATGCAATCATGACCACATATTCAATGAAATAAATAAAGGGGTTCAAATAAGTAAGCCTACACTCCTAAAGAATGGACACCATGTTTATTTTGGCTAATTTCTCCCCACTCATGATCATACTGGTTGATGCAGGCAACTATGTACATGCCTTTGGGTTGGATAGCCTTATACCCCCCCCCCCCCCCCCTACAAAAAAAAAAATGCAATTTGCACATGATTTGAATTGACTTTTCTTTTTGTTTTGCAAACCAGATCTAATTTAAATGTAATTAAACCTGGTCAACTAATCATTTAACAGGAGGGGCTAAGACGCTATCTAAATAGGGCCTACCCTAGCCTGCCTAGGTTACGTCTACACTAGACATTTCTTTTTTAACTTGACCAACAAAAACAGGTATCAAATTCAAGCGAGTAAAAAGGTCCAATAGTCAATACAAGACTCAAAGATTGAGGTGAAATCTCCAAGAACAAGACTAAGTGACATGATTTGGGTTGAAATTGATAAACTGGATCTCCTTCAATAATGATACAAAGTAGGCCATACAGGTATATAAGGTAAAAATAAAACCACCGCTTTCGTATAAAGACCGAGACGCGGGACCGAGACTGACTGCATGAAGCTAAGATGAGCTATGGTAGCGTCGAGTCAGAGCCGGAGCAGAAGCCCGGTGAATGAGCGGCAGACGCCTAGCCTCGCCTGCCGCCGACCCGACCGGCGTAGCTCATTCTCAGACACCGTATCGCGAAGTCACTTGCCGGTCACTATCGTATACAATGTCAATGCCAATGCCTGGGCAAGAGTAAGTCGCAAATTTGTTTTAAATAAAGCACATTAATGCGCTTAATCGGCAGAGTCGCCACAGAGTCTAGTTCTAGTTTAAATGTTATACGCTAACGTCAGTTAATTATCCTAAGTCTAAGACAGGAATAAATAGCATACAAATACAATTCCGGCGTTGTCGTCTGCTTAATATCTCGATACGTCATCCTCACTCACAAACGGTTTTTGTACACACAGTTTTGCCGACAACAAAAATTGTTATCATCATGAAAATGCCGATACGGTTTATTTTAATAAGACTATGATTGGAATGAGCGATTTTGTAAAAAATTCCCATATACATGAAATCCCAGGTAGCAAGCCAACGTTGCAAGCCAATGTTGGACCAACGTTGGACCAACGTTGGAATCTCGAAACTCGTTGGAAGTTGGAAACCAACGTTGGTCCAACGTTGGATTAACGTTGGATTCTCGCAACTCCTTGGAAGTTGAAATCTGGTTGGATACCAACGTTGGATTAACGTTGGATTCTCGCAACTCCTTGGAAGTTGAAATCTGGTTGGATACCAACGTTGGTCCAACGTTGGATTAACGTTGGATTCTCACAACTCCTTGGAAGTTGAAATCTGGTTGGATACCAACGTTGGATTAACGTTGGATTCTCACAACTCCTTGGAAGTTGAAATCTGGTTGGATACCAACGTTGGTCCAACGTTGGATTAACGTTGGATTCTCGCAACTCCTTGGAAGTTGAAATCTGGTTGGATACCAACGTTGGTCCAACGTTGGATTCTCGCAACTCCTTGGAAGTTGAAATCTGGTTGGATACCAACGTTGGATACCAACGTTGGATTCACGTTGGATTCTCGCAACTCCTTGGAAGTTGAAATCTGGTTGGATACCAACGTTGGATTCTCGCAACTCCTTGGAAGTTGAAATCTGGTTGGATACCAACGTTGGTCCAACGTTGGATTAACGTTGGATTCTCGCAACTCCTTGGAAGTTGAAATCTGGTTGGATACCAACGTTGGTCCAACACGTTGTAGCATCGTCGCTTGGGCGTACACAAGCATCGATGGTCCAACGTTGCTAGTCATAGACTGCGTGTATAACAAAATACGAGTTGTCCTTCCTGAAGGCAACACGGTCTCGTGTTTACGCCCTCAACGTTCGTTGCTAGCTAGCTAGCTCTAGCTCTTTCGCCTGGGTGACGCTGCGCATGCGCGAAATTTACGTTTAGATAACTCGAGCCAGAACAAAATCGCCCACGGTATTCTCGCCTCAGTACGGGAACTCGGGAAGCCCTTTATTTCGTAATTGAAAACACAAAAAACAATATTATTTGTATATCATGACATTCTGAGATTATTTATATTACATAACACAATATTTCGCATGTTGTTACTATTGTGGTAAACACAAAAAAAATGGATTTTTTTTTTTTTTAGCTATACCATATCTTTATGGTCCTCTCAACATGAATCCAGCATGACAAGCCCTGAGAAATAACTATAAATGCATTCAAACATCATATTTGCATATATCGTTAGTGTACACGTGTCAATGGATAATGCTTATCTTTACATGCATTTTCTGTAAAATGTCAGTTTTCACACATTTTTTCTAAAAACTTCACTATTTATCATTCAATTTGGCTGACAGGATGTTGGGCTCATACCATTACACAATATGATGGCTTTTTTTTTTCAGTATCACATTCCAAAATATTTCAAAAAATTTAAATTTTTTTTAATGCAAATCTGGTAATACGCATAATTAATTAATTAACCAAATATTATGCATATTTTCAAAATTCCTTTCATCATATGATGGAGATATAGTTATATAACATACCTGCCAAATTTGGCTTCAATCCAGTGATAAACATGAGGAGATAGTTTGAATAATTTTCTTTGTTTTTCTTTATTTTTTTTCACTAATTTATGCTAATTTATTCAAAAATGAAAAGCGTTTGGCGGATAGAACTTGGACAGAATGAAAGTATATATATTTAAAAAAAAAAATTTAAAAAAAATGGCTTCAAAAGTCTTTGTACTTCCAGAATCATATTTATAAAGAATGTCCCATTTTAGCCAGTTTTACCAGTACTACCCCCTTAAAGGGGTATTCCGGGCCTGAAAAAACCATTCGTTATTTGAATAAGCAGAATAAGAGGCATAATTGGTGAAAATTTGATCAAAATCGGACAAGAAACACGGGAGTTATACCTATTTTAACATCATGTAGTAATGAGCGATCGTTTCAAAATTGCCGCCATATGCAACATCATTGACGAGCAACTCGCCATGGCTTTAGTACATGAAAATACACTTATTTCTCATTTTTGTTGCTAAAAATTAATTTTTCTCTGCTTGTTTTCACGAATTCATATAGAATATCGATGGGCCAACCTCTTTGGAATTTGTAAGCTCATAAATTTGCTTTGTTATGAAGAAAATTTAAATTTTGTAAAATTTCCATGTAGAAGTCAAAATGGCTGCAGCTCGCAAGTGACGTCACGATCGATAGCAATTGCGAACGATACTAAACATCGGAGCAAAGTTCATCCTGTCATAACTTTTTTATTGCTCTACCGTTTTGGCTCAGATTTTTTATCAAGATTCTTCATATTCACTTCATTTTATAGCAAACATCACATTTCTGGGGTGGAATTCCCCTTTAAGGTTGCATTGCGGGCACATAAGAAAAGTAGAACTTTGGAACGGACACAATATTTACATTCTTTCCAAACTCTCCCTTACTGTCCACCTTTAGCAAGCCAAAATTCTTTCATATTAGACAATAATCTGACCAGTTAAGAGCTAGTCTGAGAATATTAAGAGTAAAAGCTATCTTTTGGTGAAATTATATTCAATTTAGAGCTCAAAATAATATAATGGTCACTGCGACTATTTAATTTGTCTACAGCATATTATTTAGAACGACACTTGTTTTCCCCAAATAACATGGTTTTATGCGAAGTGAGGTGCCTTATTCCAATTTAAATGAAATATACTGTATATAAAGCAAACTGCTGTACAGGACAAGGGAATACAATTTATTGGTGTTGATGCAATACACTGAGAAATTGTATTCTCTTATACTGAACAGCAATTAGGGTGTTTCAGGGGCGGATCTAGACTACCGATAGGCGTCTGGCTTTTTGGCAAGTACCGGCGAACCCGAGCGCCTATCATCAGTCGTGAACTCATCATTATTCATATAATATATGTTTATTGTATGTGTGACGAGTGTATTTTCATGCATGATTCAAAAGCCTTGCAGGTGAACTCGGCCACAGCGCACAGAGCGTGTACAAAGTCAATGGCGCACTGTGCTGTGTGTGACTGGCCGAGTTCTCTGGCCACTGCATGCACTACAGAGTTCATGACGTTACAGCCGCATCGCTCATTGGCCTATTTTGGTCCATGTCACATAAATATTCATGAAAGAGCTTTGCAGGGGGTTCGTAGATTTTCTACGAACGAAACAAAGTAAATAAAAGAAAGTTAACTGTTCGCATTCACGACTGATAGACGTTCGAAATAGGGTTCGGGCTCGCCGGTTGTTTCGTCTCCATAACGACTTTAACAGGATTAGTTGAAAGCCCGAAACCTATCGGTTAGGCTAGGGCGGATCTAGCTTTTTGCTAAGGGGGGGGGGGGGGGTGGTTTGACCCAATGACGAGCCGCAAAGCGGCGAATTTTGTTTGCTACACACCCCCGTCAGTGATTTTTTTTTGCACCTTTTTTTCACTTTCGTCCACGAGCCACGAGTGTGCATGTACATGTACAATGCATTCTCACAGAGCACCTACAGTGGAACCTCAATATGAAGACCAAGCTCCGATGCAAGAAAACCCTCTCGTAACAGGGTTATTTTTGCTGGTTCAAGTCTTGATTTTTACCGATAGATGTATGCTTTAACAGCGTTAATTGCATGGTCTCAAGATCTTTATAAGGAGGTTCCATTGTACATACATTTACAAACACACACACACACACACACACACACAATCTACCACTTACACAAGAAATAAGACAATGCAATTTGTATACAAATATTTTTTTTAAATTCTTTATCAAAAGTTGCAGCCACATTGACCGAGAAAAATTATGCCTATTATAGAAAATAAATGCTTTCCTTCTTTTTTCAAGGTAAGTGATTGAACAAACATTCCCCCGTAATATCATACTACATGTACTACAGTGGTTCTGAATTGGGATTGTTGGTGCCTTGGGACAATGGGGCAATTCCACGGTAACAGGACATTCAGACGCAATTTTTGAAATTTAATCAAATAATTCCAGGATCCTGCTTATGATTCATCATTGTAAATGGCATTTCTGAGACTCTTGGTGCGACACCTTTGATTTCCTATTTTTTTGTTTTTTTTGTTACATTACGTTTATTAGATATGGACACTAATGAGGCTGGTAACGGAAGGACGGCAGAATGGACATGGATTTTCAAGTTCTTTATTTATGATCCAATCTCTGTGAAGTTTCAAATGCTATCATGTTATATTTCCTCATAGTCAATTCCGTAATGTTCAAAGAGTATTACAACATTTATTTGAAAAAAATATGTCCATTGGTATATTAATTACAAGAAATTAATTGCTTCACTGTTCGGTAACGCAAGGACAGAGTTTTTGATTCATTAAAAATACTTTAGGGCTCTCAAAAAACTGAAATTTTAATGTGAACACATATTGTGATATCCAATCATCCAATTTGGTACCTTAAAACAGAAAAATAATAGAAAGGAATGCAAAAAATGAAGAAAATCTAGAAATAGGCACTGTGTAGTCCTATGTGTATGGGTTCATGTATGGTGGCTGTTTCTCCTATCAGGAGACGCCCAATATTTTTTTTTAATCATGTAAACTGAAAGATATCATTATGTGATCATGATTTATGAAAAAATAATCCAGAAAAAATAAACAAGATCAGAAATAATCCTCATTTGATTTTTCCACTTTTGGCTCATTTGGCGTGGAATTGCCCAATGGTAATGGGCAATTCATTTCTAAATTGTGGTTTCTGTATGTTTTTCTACATATTCCAGTCCATCAATATGTAGGGTAAATGTCTGCTGAATTGTTTTCATGCTGCAGATTCTATTTACGAAATGGACCCAAAATCTGAACAAATATCTGTACATACAAATTAATTTGCATTCCCATTTTATACACATGTCCTGAACTCCGATTGGACTGGTTTAGGCCCACAATCATAAATTCATCATAAAATGGATTGAACGAGTCAATGCAATATAAATAGCTTCCTGTTATGGGGCTTGTATTTTACAGGGGCTCTTTGGTTAGTATATTGCGCTGTTTGAGGCTATTTGGGGTAATGCCCACGGACCCAGTCAGTGGTGTAGCATGGGCATAATGATGCCACCAAGTGCTATGGATTTCTTCCCCTTTGGATTCTATCCTTGCCGGATCGGATCTCCCTCGACTGCCAGACCATGACGACTCGTTGCCACCATCAGTTCTGCTGCAAGTAAGAAAAAGAAGGAAAACTTAACATTAGACGAGTTCCTACAAACATCCATATTTATAATCTAAGGTGCTACACGCATTTTGTTCTCAAACTCTAGCAAATTCATTATCAACATGTAATACATTGCTTGCACAAAGAAAACTTTCACTTGCCCAAATAGTAAGTTATCAGGTACATGTTATTTGAATTTACTTTGCATTACCAAGATTTGGTTGCCTAATTGGGCGACTATTTTTCTTGCTTCCCCCCAAATACTAGACCAAATCAAACTTGCTTTGGCCGCGGGGGGAAAATGCTTAAGTTGCACCTTGTATAAATAATATTTGCAGCTATATAACTTTGTAAGCAGTTATCATTTTTAAATTCCCAGCAAATGTACATAGTCACTACACATCAAACACTTATTTAATGTACCAAACATGTATTTAGTCCTTACTTCCGTTTTCACTTTTTAGGAAGCCCTCCAGTAATTTTTTTTAGTTGAACAGACTTTTATGAATGATTGGTCATACACAACAAGATTCAAGCTAGTATAAATGCACTATACGCCTCCTCTCACGTCAAGTCACCAGTACCAGATTCTAGGAAAGCAAAACTAGTCCTAGAATCTGTACTGGACGAGTGACACATGCTTCAACCATGGGGACTTTATTCCTAATCATTAGAACTGAAACGTGCAATAATTACCTTACTAGCTTTCCACCAGTCTGCCAGACCAGTATGTACCATTCATTTCAGTCGAGAAGTGGTGCCTAAGAAGCCAGATAACATCTGCAGAGTACCTCAGACCTATAATACAACAGAGAAAAATGTAATTTCAGTTATATTACAAGACAATATCGCTCCATCTCAAAGCTGTTGATTTACATGCATACGAAATGCTGTTGTCCTATAACTATTCACAGACAACATTACCCAGATTGAATATTGGCCAAGTCAAACCAGGCTTGCCCCAAAAAGAACATTCTGTTGGCCTAGATGGCCATCCAAGCAGGAGTTTATGGTAGCCCAAATATGAATCAATTTCATATCAATATCACCATGGCCATCATATTAGATTTATCATATTAGATTTTTCAGATTGATCTCAAATATTACTTTCGGGGAAAAATATAAAGTTAATGTATCACTATAAAAAATAATAAAATACATAGATCCTGGTATAAAAGAGGTTCCAAATATAACATGTAATTGATTGAACCTCACCTGGTTTCACAAGGCAAGCAAGCGAGCAAGCATCCTCTACCAGCGAGTTGCAGAACACATCAATGTTGAATCTGCTACATGTCCTCATAACTGGTTAATCAGTCCAATAGTAGAACTCTGCAAAACAAAACACAAGTCTACATATGAGAAAGGTTATCCCAATTGTAACTGTACACAGATACAAATGTAAAGTTTGAATTCAATATGCATGTTTCATAAAAATGTGGAGAACTAGACAGGGTTGAAATTAGCACTAACTTGCTGACCCAGGAAACGAATGCCCTACTTCTACATCAGCTCGTCTGAGGCACCAGGCCAATTGATCGGAAGATCATTCGTAGATTTTCGTTACAGGGCCAAGACTGACAATTCAACCAAACATGACCATGTTGAGACCACAAATAATTATTCTTGTTCCATTGCGTCTTTTCCGTTATTGAAAAAAAAAAGTTTAAAGCTTTTTTATTGTCTTTGTTGGATGAGAATTGCGAGACATTGAATGTTTTAATCTTTCTTTAGGGGCCACTTAATTTTTTCATTTCAGACCATCAAAAACAGGGGGAAAATATTACTTTTTAATGCCCTACTGTCCACACTTTATGATCCCTGCAAATCATACATTCACATGCATACAATACAAATATAAATATTCAAATTATTAAATCGTATATCCCTACAATTCCTTAGTTTTGTATAGGTTAAATAATACTATATATACACTGTATATGAAATTCATAGGGAAATAGATTATTGTTGGCATTTGTGCAACATGCAGTCCTCAATGATACAATGAAAAGCAACAATTATGCAAGTTATTCTTCCCAGGATTTCCTCAATTTTGAAATATGCAAGACTAGAAACCGTTTTATTCATGCACATACTTCCGATTGAGCCTTATACTTTGTGATTGGAAGATGGGGCAAGTACCTAAAACTTCTTATTCTAATTATGAATGCAAGATCGTTCAAGTCTCAACTGTACTGTGCATGGGTTAATTCACCAAACGCCCGCTAACATGACGGGATTCCATCAATACGATAACACAAACAGATACACTAAAATTTGTATGAAAAAAAAAATTTGAATTAACGTGCAGGAACAGCTTCACAAAAATGTCCAGGATGCTTCAATTTCTAAGATTCTTGGACGTTATATCGTTGATTTTGAATAACGTGGTACACCTCAATGGGAATGAAACCAAATTTTGGCAAGGTATACTAAACATGGCTTTCTTTCCAGCGCAGTCTGTATGAATTTTCTTTGGACCAAAAATAAAGAATTCAAAGGGTTGAAATATGCGAACCAAAGTAGCCCTCGATAGTAAAAATGTGTCTTCTGTCGACTGATGCATCCAAGACTTATATTTCAAAATGTTTTTGACCTTGAAAAGTAATCAATGAAACTTGTCTATAAACTAACAAATAATGCACACAAAGACAAAACTGAAAGACGAGATACCTTCTTAGTTCATACTCTACCTATCAAGACTTTCTTGGCGAAGAAGGAATAGAATGGTTCCTATGCTAGCACTCCTATAGCACTGGACAGTGGACTATGAAGACATTTGCTAGCACTCCTAAGTCTCCTATAGCCTGAAGGCATTCTGGCAGACTGCTCTTAGCTCACTTCCTAGCAGTACTTGGTAGAACATAGATAGCGATTCCTAGCACAGGCCTACGGAGACTTGCTAGCACATCTAGAACGGGACGACTTCTATTATTAGGAAATGACTCCTAATCACTGGACTGGCGAGTACACCGTAGTTAAGCACTGTAGACAACTTTCGGTAGGACTGTTACTAGCGGTCCCCAGTACTTTACTTCTCTGGAACTTGCAGGGATTTCTACACCCTGAAGATGTTCAATAGAACTGCTATTCCCGGCCCATTCGTAGTAGATGAACTGGACTAGGAAGACACAAACGAGCCTTTGTAGATGCTCGCTAGCATTCTTACATCTCACGACTTTGAAATGCACCGCTACCATTTCTGGGTGAATTGATTTCGATCCATATCACTGGCTAGTAGATTTGCATGTAAATCAATGTCTTAATTTCAGGAATCATCTAATATGAACTAACACACGCACATACATACATCCCAAAGTTCAAATTGCACCATAACATTTCCCTCAGCCCTGTAATGCGAGTCTGACATGACTATGACGTTTTGGTTTGTCCCAATTATCAGTAATTTGTAAATTATCTGTCAGAGTGAAATGCTCAATATTAAGAATCTATATACAGTCAAACCTGTCTATACAGAACACCCAAGGGAGACAGAAAATGTGGTCTTTATAAGCAGGCGGTCCCTATAGACAGGTTCATTTACATGTAAACTTCTTCCAAGGGAATCAAAAATGGTGGTCTTTAAAGACAGGTAGTCGCTAGAGCTGGTTTGCCTGTTACTGGAAATTAGAAGTATGCTCACCCAAGAGTAAGGCATACATTCCGTGGTTTATTCTTGCACGCGGACGACCAGTTTAACATGATTCCCAAGGCTCTAATAAGCTAGGCAAATAATTATTACAAGATGCTGGAAGCAAACATAACTACAGGAAAAGAGACATATCACCTATTATCACATTGAACCTTCTTTAATCTCAGAATTAGTTGGGTAAAAACATTAAAAACATCTTTTCGGAAAACTTGTATATTAAAATACTTTTTTTTATAGTTGAACAGATTGATACAAAAACATAAAGGGGAATTGAATATTTTGATTTGTTACAACAGCTTCATAGAAATGAGGACAAACTCATGAAAATCTCAAAAATTTGGATTCCATTATATCAGCTAACAAAAAGTAATAAGGACCATGATTTTTTTTATGGGGGTGCAGATAAATATCGTGAACATCCCGAACAGAATACGAAATTGACCAACTGAAGATTATGCTAACATTACTTCACAAACACGATTCATTGTCCTTTTAAGACATTTAACATATAACAGACAATACTAGAATATCCAGACTTAATTTTCTAAAATACATAACATGCGAGCTGTACATATTTACACTATTTTGATCCAAGGTAGCACTTTTCAAAACGGGAATAAACTTTTCTAGTGCTCATTTCATTTCTGATTATTAACCAATAACATGTAAAAATACTATCTTCATGGGAGGCAAAACAGAAATGTCTTTTGTTGTTACACTTGCTGACAGCTTTGAATACATGTGATTTTTTTTAAATGAAAAATATATTGAAGGCTAAAAAAAACTTTTTTTCTGGGACGGGATTTATTCTTAGAATTGTTTGCGATGCGACATACTTTGTACGAGGGAGTGCAAATGTCAGTTTCCATGACGGGGTCTCAGTTTGCTTCACGTGTTGACTCCCATTGAAATCATCAACATAACCAATATATTTTTACACTTCACTTACATAGTGACATATAACAAGAATGATAGTTACAACTGAGCACAGTTTTTTTATACCAATTAATTTTAAAAAGCATAAGTGTCTATTCCAGCACGCATGAGCATGCTCACAGAGTCTTCGGAGTTCAGAGAAAGGGACAAAATTTGCCCTAACATCAGTGGGTCATCTTATAAAATGGCAGCAAGAATGAGGAGCCAGCCAAGAACAACTGGCTCTAAGAGATGATCGACGAAACATTTTCCCCACCAGCAATTGAGATTATCAAGTCTGAGGGCGATCCTAGTGATTGGGTTATCTCCGCAATGGAACTATCAGGTCTGCGAGTGAGTCTTCCTAGCGAATAGGGTCTCTGCTATCGGTTTGACTGATCGGGTGGACTAGCTTAAGTCTTCCCTATCAATCAATTTGCTGGTGAGAATGACGATTGTCGAGTGTGGAACTAGAGGGTGGGCGGGGCCTAGCTTGATTTCTTTCTGCTTCTTCCCCGACTGTTATACGATGAGGTCACTGCTTTCTCCTTGCTACCATATCTATCGATTCCTATAGGTGTGTGATAAACGGCAAATCATACAAACTAACAATATAGCAATTTCACTAACATGATTGGCAAGAACTTCAACAGGCAAATGTATCAATAACTGACAATGGTCACTATGTATTTATCATCTATCAAAGAAACTGGAGCTAACGTTCCTACACAACTAAAATCTACCTACTTGTCCCTAGGCAATTTGATTTTGAGCTTTACCTAACTGCACTTAATTAAGAAATTTAAAAAATAAATAAACAATGATCTTAGATTTCTCAAACCATACGTCCCCAAAACATACAGAAGCAGATCTGTCTTGGCAAATGCTGCAGGCAATTTAAACTATAATCGACCCTAATTATAACTCCCATCTATCCTACTATTCCTAAAGACCCTAAATATATCATTCCTATTTGTCCAAGATAATTTTGTTTTTATTCAAAAGTTGTATTAATCCTAGTACTTCAATGTTCTAAGGATGCACTACAATACACCTATCAATGTAAATTTTCCTATCGATCCTAAAGTAGTATTACAATGACTCAATACGTACCACAGAACTAATAGCTCTGGCCGCCACTCCTTCCGCCATATCCACCACCACTGCTGCCACCATATCCGCCGCCACTGCTGCCACCATATCCACCACCACTGCTGCCACCATATCCGCCGCCACTGCTTCCTCCATATCCACCACTTCCTCCTCCTCCACTGCTACCACCATATCCTGCAAAACAAAAGATACAATTAGTTAAAGAGTTACATACCTACAGTATGTATGGCACTGCTACTACCACAACTAACGCAGATAAGGAAAATTGAAAGTGGGATAACACAAATGAGATTGTATGTATTATTACAATTTAATTATTAACTTATTTACAACCGACCTTCAGTTTAGTGCTGCATTTATGCAATACAAAGATTGCTGTTCAGTGCACTACAGTATGTGACAGATGCTAGACATTCACTCACTAGCCCAAGGAAAGGAACTTCTATAATTATGACGTAAGCAAGGTTGTATGTATCCTAGAGCTTCAAGGTTTATAACAAAATGGCTGGCAGCAATATAGAAAACAATCCTTACATATAGTAACACTACAACCCTTCCAGTACCCATCTCATTGCGCTGCTAACTGTAAACATTACTTTACATATCCCAGAAATAACTTCTATTTTAAGACGACCGTCAACTAACCTCCAGAGTATGGTTGATTGCGGCCACCGCTGTATCCACCACTGCTGCCACCGCCGCTGCCACCACCACCACCACTCTTCATGGGGCCATAGCCGGAGCTCTGCTGGCCATAGCTAGAGCCAAAGTCATTGTAGCCACCTGCAGCAATAAAATGGTTATGGTTGATGCATATTAACCCTTCCAATGACGATTCAATTTGCATGCATCCTCGTTAGACCATACCCCGATTGCTATTGGGACTAGTCCTGAATGGGTTCATCTCCAGCGATTGTGTAACTTCCATCAACTTCCCTAACCTGAAGTTTTAGCAAGATTTGTGTTACTACATCTTCCCCCCTCTTATCTTGTTGAGTATTGCTGCAGCCACAATTTCCCCTTTTCTAGTTAATGTCCACTAAGCTTGAATAGTTGGTTCTCATGATCAAACTTTCATTAATTGCCCTCAGTTTGGCTATGTAACTTACCAGATTGGTCATAGCTGGAGCCACCACCATAGCCACCACCGCCATATCCGCCGCCACCACCACCGTATCCTCCCTGGCCACCTCCATAGCCACCGGATCCTGTAACAAACATCAAATGACTTTGGTAACTACTTGTCATGCATTTTGAAGTCGTGCACAGTTTTCTATATGTGCATGGCTCTTATCAAGGGCACAAAAGTGTTACATAAGAGGTGAATTTTGAAAGTCAATTTTAGACTGTGGCAACATTGTTTTTGTAATCTGCAAACATTGTGCAACTCATAGCTAAAAAATCAGAGTTTAACGAATTGGCAATAAAAGGGCAATCAGTAGCCAAATATCACTTCGTCAAAAATGTTATGTACATAACTCGGTCCACTGCATGCTGATATTTCTCTTATAATTTCACTTTTTCTGACAAACTACATTGGATGTTAAAACATACCATATCCATTTTTTGCCATAGTTATTAGAATATGGCTAAAACAAATGTGGAGTTATGTACAGTTCATCTTATTCTCTACATGCTTTCTCTTTGCCCGATCGCCAGATATGGTTTTGCATTAGTCTGATAAAGACTTTAATTGAAGGAATGATGTGTATTCTAAATGAAACATAATTTTCAATACATGTTACATGTATTGAAAATTATGTTTCATTTAGAATACACATGTGTACACTGTGTACATGATGTATAAATATTTTGTAAACTACCATTTCAGGACTGAAATGCAAGATTTCTGTACTGTATCGTACATAACTGTGGACACCAAAAGTAATTAGTTTTACCTTAACCCTATTCTAACTGGGCTATTTCAGACCAGGTTTTTACTGGGGGGGTCAATTTGACCCCCCCCCCCCCCCCCCCCCAAGATCTCGAAGACCGATTGTCCGATTTTGTTGTTGCATAGAGGTACATTGGAGTATCAGCGACGCGCTCATGTTTTCGTTTAAATGATCCAATGTTAAATATGCAAATTATGCGCATATTAATTAGCGAAGTATGCTAATTTATGCAGAAATCCTCTTTTTGTCTGTAAATCACTAAATGTTGCTCAGAATATGCTAATTTTGTGCATGATTATTCTTTATGACTTAATTAACAGGTTTTCAAAAATTTTCTTTATGTATTTCTTTGTTTTTTCAACTTATGTTTTTTATTGTTTTTTTTCAATTGAAAAATTGACCATTATCCAACCATTTTTAGACCAAAATTAAATGATTGCAGTGATTAGAATGACAAATAATGAAGGTTTATGTATTCTTGGAAAAAAATCAATTTCCATAGGATTTGTACACAAATCACAAAATTTAGCGATTTTGGGGCCGACGATCACTTACAAAAGGTCACGTGACTTTACAACGGTATACCTGATCTTCGCAAATTCGAGGGGGGGTCAAATTGACCCCCCCCCCCCCCCCCCCCCAAGTTAAGATAGGGTTAAAATAATAACTTCTTGTCCCTCAAGTTCAACTAATGTTTGTTTAAATGAAAATGTAGATAGGTGCAATTCATGCTATCAGAAATAAATTGATTTTTTTTATCATCAAGTGTCTACAATTTTCAAATTTCAATTGGTAGTATGGTACATAACTTATGTACATGACATGAACAAGTTCAAACTGCAATATTTTGTAATATTCTTCTCACCAAATCAGACATGGGCATGTTTTCTACTACCTTACCCATGACAAAAAACTTAAAATAGGTGGTCTTATTGACAAAACAAAACATGGTGTCCCATACATAACTCCATAACTCAGTGTCCACATTCATTGTTGATTAAATAACACATACAAGTTCAAACAGGGGATCCAATGTTATCAGTGCTTCTCATTCCCTCAAGTACAACATATCAATATCATTTTAAAAGAATAAAATGTATTTTTGTATAGATTCTGTTGTATTGTTATGTACATAACTACAGAAATGTAAATATTCTTTAAACCATGGCCCAGAATGAAATAATCTGATTGGAAGTTAAAAAGTGTAACAAAACATTACCACATCCCAAGTTAGAAACTAAATCAGTTATTTATACACCATTCATCAGTTAGTAAAGTTTGAAAAATTGTAAATGGAATAAGAAAGTAAAAGAACAGGAATTAAACCACAGAAATGTCAATTATTACATACATTTTATATCAAGATCAAAATTAATCTCATTAGTACAAATCGGGTTACCAATTAGTGCATGTTTTGAATGTAACATTTAAAGTGCTGAAAATGGGCCTTTTTCATCATTTAATTGCTCTAAAATCTTTAATTTGAACTCTATGATGTTGAAACCTTGTTTGGGAGGTTCCCCCAATTGTACTTTCTAGTATAAAAATGCTCATTTGTGTCTGGGTCTCATGGTTTTGGATATTTAAACAATTACCCAGTGTTCAATATAAGTGTACCCTTGATCTGAGCCATGCACATACAATTAACCCAACAACAGACTTCTCATTTAGAACTCCCTACATAACCGGTCAAAAATAAACAAATTCATTGTTTGATCATAAATAGAAATCAGAACATAAGCATTGTCCTAAACACCCGAGTGTGGGCTCAATTGTATTTGTATTTGTATTATTCGACAAAGGAAGAAAGATTTTGGCTATTAACCGCAGTACAAGTTTGTTGATGATGAAAATATAAAAGATACATTATTAGAAGTTATACATGTATTTTCCAGTTAGCAGTGTTAAATATTTACTCTGTGTGCAAGTGTTATATAAAAGATTGCATAAAACTAGTAGTTACGTGTCCAGAGGAGTTACTGATGCTAGTCCTCTGTGAAGAAAACATGTAATTTGTGTCTAAAAAAACACACATTTACCTCCATATGGCCGATAGCTTCTTTGGCTACCACAGCTGTCTCCATCATAACCTGAAAGAGAACACAACCACCATGCAGGACTACATATTAATGGGGGCGCACCTACAGAAAGGGGGAGGGGGGCCAGCCAAGGGACCCTTCAGACCTCCAAAACCCATACAAACCATGGATGCACCCTTAAAGGGTTCAATGTACTAATTTGTTTGTCTCCTTGGGCCAGCGCTGCAGCTGGGACTTTGTTTGACACCCATCTCACAAAAATTCCTCCCTATTTTTCCACCAGACTTGTGAGCAACAACCTTCATACAAATGGTTGATGGGAAGGGACAGTTTGAAAGGGCCCTGGTTGTCCCAGAGTGCAAAAATATGACGGCAAGTAAACTCCAAAACTTAACAGCACATGTGTACTGTATGCTAAATAAAGTGGGATATATTTCACAAAACTGACAAAATGTTTAGTTAAAGATGAATAAATGAGTTCATGAATAAAATTTTGTTTGGCAACATTCAAATCCTCATGATTGTGCTGTTGTTTCAAAGCAACGAGTGGTCAAATTTGTGAATATTACTAGCTGTATAGCAAGGGTGTTCTCATTTCTCTTTGTTCTCTTTTAATGATGACAAGGATGAGACAGTGGTAGTTCAAAATTATAAAAACGGACCAAAACAACAATCTACAAATAAATTGTCTGAACACCAAGGAGAATGAAATAAAATTGTCCCGTTGAGGACAATTTTAGTTTGTTATAATAAAGCGTCGCCATATATCAGCCCAAGTATGTCTTTGAGCATTGCCCTCAACGGGCTAAATCAGTGAAGGCAAGGGATACCAAACTAGTTACAAGGAGGTTGAAGTCAATGAAAAATAAGTGCGTACCTCCTCGTCCGCTCCTGTAGCCTCCGCCGCCGCCGCGTCCACCTCCACGGCCTCCACCATATCCACCACCAAAGTCTGCCAGGGAATGAACGAGCAGCACATGTCACGTCAAAGCCAGGATCATGGAGACCCACGCTTAATAATTCATTTTTAACACATCACTATCGAGTTTGTAGTAACTTTTGCTTTATTTTTTAAATAGTGCACGTTACCACAGCACCAAGAATGATAAATCATGAATACATTTTCTTTAAATTAATTTCAATTGATTTAATCTACATTTACTACTTTTCCTTTCCATAAAATCATTATCTTTATTAATATTTCCCCCTTGCATGTTAACTGAAGAAATGAAATACTTTTTTAGTATCTAGTCGTGGGTAATAAAATTTTTACAAGCCCTTCCAAAAAGTAGACTTATCCAGCTCCAACTAGATTTTTTTTTTTAATTCTTACCCCTTCCACCTCCTCGTCCACCACGTCCGCCTCCCCTTCCGAAGCCCCTATCACCCCTATCTCCCTTGGGCATGGCCTTGCTCACTACCAGCTTCCTTCCGTGAAGTTCATGGTTCTGGAGAACTGTGGAAGAAAAAAGCATTGAAAATGTTGGGTATGAATGAAAAATTTGTTTTACCAAATTCAGAACATGTAGCGCATAATAACCCCAAATCAAAATACCCGTTCATTGATTATGGTACTCATCGCCCTAGGACATGGCCTCACTCGCAACCAGCTAAGAAATGTACCAAGACTAATCTGACACAATATTAAGTAATAGCGAATTTTACTAACAAGTATCTAAACCGAACACAAAAAGTAACTTCACCCCTAAGCAATTGCTCATAATTTCATAACCGATTATTGTTTCAAGATGTCATCTTACCACAATATTGACTCAGTTGTTATGTTCGATATGTGCGAAAATCAGAGATATTCATTACTTTATGGCTGAATGAGCACAGATTAAAGACAAAATGGCCCAATTCAAAAGTCACTAGCTGTACCCGCGGAAATCTGTGGGTTTTTGTAAGAGAAAGACGATGACATAACGACACTTTAAAACTTTACTAAATATCCCAGTCATCATTTAAATAGTAAGACAAAATAGATTCGGGCGATTCAATATATCCCACCCCACAAAGGAATAGTATCTAGCCGTCTATACATGCATTTGCATACTACATGAGCAGATACTTCCCCCATCCATTCTACCCCCACCCCCCCGATAATTTGTTCCGCTTTTATCAAATTAGATACAGTACACTATGTTCGTGTTCTTGCTAGCTTCGCCGCTGCCCCCCCCCCCCCCCCCCCCCCCCCCGTGTCTCCAATTGCCTGCATGACACATAACCCGTCATGTCCCCTAAACAATTCATATCCAAACTAAGTTCTCCCGCGTATACATTTGTTCATATTCTTGTGAAACCCGATGATATAATTCCTTTGAAGGGAATAGTAGCCGTGTATTTGAGTAGATACCTCCCCGTCCATTCTACCCCCACCCCCACCCCCACCCCCACCCCCACCCCCTCGGCGTCTCCTCTGGTACTGCATGGTAGCTTCGTGGCTGACTTAATAAATCTTACCACAAGCTGGCGCAATTATAGTATCGTTTACGGTAGGGCGAATGAGATAGTGACCAGAGACGATGGTCAGCAGGTCAGTGAGCTATGCAAATAAACTACGGTTCGGTGGGGTAATTAGATGACTGCGCGACCTGTATACATGGCTGTACAGCCATTGCGCGTTGTATAACCGCAGCTAAATTGAAGTCGTCGCATTTTGTCGTTGATGCACTTACAAACACGATGCCAATCGGCAATAGCGATCATTACCATACCATTCGCGTAATATAAATATTGATATTTATTAAAACCTGGGTAGTTTCGCAAAGTGTTATATCTAAAATGGTTTCTCAATATATTATTTGTTTTATCTACTCCAACTTATATTCTTACAAATACTTTTACGGCAATAAATCGTTAGTCAATGCTCGGCGTCTTAAACGGGCAATTGGCATTGCTGACTTTCCCTTTTCTTCGATCTGGACGACGACCACGGTGCGGGAGCGACTCAGGAATGGCTTATTGTCCTCCGCAAAACGTATATCCTTCGATCGCGACGGTCGGGGAGTCGCCGAATCCTCGGGGTGAGGATATCTCGAGTGGGACACGATTCGAGGGGTTGAAGCTTACCGTATTAATATAATAGACAAGGTATTGCGCATGCCTGTACATTGTTGTGAATCCGCACATGTGGCGGAATGAATTGATCATGGTTTATGAAACAATGCTGTTTGATATTCCATTCATTTTGATTATTTGATGGCACATGAGGTAAAATGCATTAATTGCAACTGTAAAACAGTGCATTTTTTAATTTTCCAACTCAATAATTTGTAATGATGACAATACTTTTGCGAATTTTGAAATATGACTATTTTTTCTGTAATTTGTGCTCACTCAACCATGGATTAATGGTTACCTCTTATTTTTAAACATTGTTTTCCTAACTATCATATGGATATATTGGCAAGACGAAATCTTGGAACGATTCATGGTTATGACATTATGGGCAATTGCTTAGGGGTGAAGTTACTTTTTGTGTTCGGTTTATTTTACCAACATGTGACCAAATTACATAGCTTGATATTCAATGGAAAGTAACATGCCTGGGCTAAATATGGTGAATCTGGAACCTCTAATCCTGTTTTTTTCCTTTACATGCTAGGTAAATTAACATTAAATAACTTGAGATGGTCAATGATTTGAAAGTCATGATATCAAATCAACTTCCATTTCATGGCCTTGGGTGAACACTAGGCTTTCAAGACTACAGAGAGGTACTCACTGATAAGTTGGTCAACTGTGTCTGTGTCGTCGAAGGTGATGAAGCCAAATAACCTCTTCTTTCCCTCAGCGGGCTTGGGTATCGAGACCTCGACGACATGTCCGTGCTGTGAGAAGTAGTTCTTGAGGTCCTCCTCAGTTGTGTCTGGGCTCAGGCCGCCAACGAAGGCCTTGTTGGTTGATTCCTTGGGTCCCTCATCCTGCACCCATAGATCAAGCATCAAATCCAGATATACTTGTTAGTTAACATTGGGTTCAACACGTAAAACACACAGGAGCTAACAAAAGATGTTGGGACAAGATTCGAACCATAAACATTGAACCATTATTTGGCATTTCAAGTGACCCGATTAGGTGATTTTGAAAGAGCTTACTTGCACAATAACATAAGAAATATTTCAATTGACTTTGGCAATATTTCTCAGAATAATATATTCCTTTCAATACAGTGAATGCATAATTTTCAGATACGATCTCCCATTTTCAAAATGATTTTAACTTAACATTGATACTCATTCAGTGGGTGTACCACTTTCTCAAAAGTTTTCAAAATTATACATTGAAAAAAAAAAAATTATACATTGAAATTGGAATTCTACAAATCTTTATTACGGAGACACTGATAAACAAAGATATTCCTTACGTCCTTGGGGAGTGCCCTCTTGACATCAATGTCCCTGTCGTCAAGTGAATGTGCCTTGTCCTTCTTGGCTGCGATCACCTTGGATACTGCTCCTGATGTGGCGAAGGTCACAAAGCCAAAGCCTTTGGGTTTCCTGTCTCCGTGTTTGCTGAAGGAGAAGGGATGCAAATGAGATGGGATACAGTGATTTTGTCAAGTCATTGATACATGAAATTTCCCTTCACATTAAACAAATTAACGGGGGAAAATCGTAGTACATTTATTTTGTATGAGGGATACTTTTCAAGCCTTTTGGGCTCCTATGCTTATGCACAGAGCTATACATTTTCATCTCTTTTATGATTTTGTGTGTTTCTTGTCATCTCTTTGGGGGCAATAATGGTCCTCGACCCCCGTTTACTTTTTCTGCTGAAAGAAAACTTTAAAAACTTGTCAAACACTCAGACTAACATGACATACATAACAAATTTTTTTTTTAAAGAAGCTAGTACTTACTGTCTGACCACACAGCAGTCGGTGATTTCACCATACTGGCCAAAGTAACCCCTTATCGAATCTTCAGATGTGTTGAAGCTCAGACCGCCCAAGAACATCTTGCGCAGCTGCTCTGGCTCAGAAGACTGCAGAGGATGAGAGATTGAAAGGTTCATTTTAAATGTCTTCCGGACACTTTTTTTGGCATTAAGTATTAAAATGGAAAATATTAAAACATGTGAGATCTAAAATGGTCGACTTGGGGATTTTATTTTAGTGTTACAAATTTGGGGCAAGTGATTCAACGAGCCAAGCCAGTTCATGCTCCATATGATCGTTTTGCCTTGTACATGTGGCTCTTTCAGGCAAGTTTTTTTCCTTCCTAGCGGACATTTTGGGTACCCATTTAGGCTACTGAATGTTTAGCTACAAGGAATTTTAATGCATGAAGCACATTTGTAGTGGCACAATACACCAGTTCACAGTTACGTTTTGCGCATGTGCAGTACAAAGGTCAAGTGAGAAAGTTCGGTATTCATCGAATTGAAAGGACTGGATAAGATTCTTTATTTGTTATTCTTGAGTACATCGATTGGAAATTCCTTGATGCGAAGGTTGATAAATTGTTCTCATGAAAGGGAACAAAAGATATCCCATGACAACCATCTGTCACTCTGAACATGACTGCACAGAGTAAAGGCTCTATATATCCTACCCATTATTGTAGAATTCAATGGCTATAGAGGTCAAGTGAGACATATGCTATCTGTGAACTGGTGTATTTAAGCACTATTGGGAAAGAAATCTGGAAATTCAAATGTAGCACACATCACATTACTACCTTATCTTTTTATTCTGGTTTTAACACTGAAGTAGGGGGAAAAGGGAGCCTGCTCACATGTATATTTAGACCTGCATTCTTAAATATCTTTTTAAAAAGTACAATGCCCTGAAAAGCATTTTGTTCCTAATCATTTACTCTGATTTAGTTCTGGATAGTAATTTGTGCCATTTACAAAGCATGCTCTTGCACTTGCATACACAAGCTTCCCTTGCTTTAACCTATCAAGGCCCACACATTTGTGGTTTGGTAAATCCACATTTTGGTAAGCCCATTTTGTTACTATTCCTGCTTTTATTTTTAATTATTTTTTATTATTGCTTAGATCGTATAGAAAATTACAAACGACTAATTAAAAAGCCGGTTATCATTCAAAAGGTTCATTAACTCCTAACGTGCCTTGGCTGTGCATGCACGCACAATAGAGTACTTGACCATGTCCATTGTATTGATTGCGCGATGTCATATTGTGCTCTATTGTATGTATGCCCCCTAATCTGCAGGCTTGGGGTATTTGCCTTCCAATTAATGTGGCAGGCTTTTAGTTAAAACACAAGAGGGCACTTTCTAAAAAAACATTGGTTTTAACCATTTTTCATACAAAATTGTGATGTTTTGTTGAAACAATGATTAGATAGGGAGATCAACAACTATTTAAAAACCTCTTGTAAAAAGTGTAGAGCCTGATCGGTTAGTCACGGATTTACATTTTGACCAAACCTGAAAGTTTAAAAACCTGTAAAACTGCACGCAGTCGAAAATGATGCCTCCGTCATTGCGCGATTTATATTAAGCCCAAATCAACATACACAGAAGTAATTCTGTCAAATCAATTTTGATGGTAATCTCTCTATCAGATCTTGACATATCACAATAATGAGCTATGGTGACCTTGACCTTTGCCCTCATGACCTAACATTTTATTAACTCTCCAAAATTCAAATTATAGGTACCAAGTTTGACCGATTCTTGAGATAATTTTACAAAATGAGTCCTGTGACTTTGACCTTTGACCTCATGACCCCAAAATATAATCAGGTACCAAGTTGGATTGAAATCTGATATTCAGTTCTTGAGATTTCCAATTACAAGCTATTTTTGCATATATAATGAGCCCTGTGACCTTTGACCTCATGACCCCAAAATCTAATCAGTTCATTGGCTCTCCAAGATACATACATGTACCAAGTTTGGGCAGAATCCGTGAATCGGTTCTTGAGATAACACTATCACAAGCTATTTTTGCATATATAATGAGGTCTGTGACCTTTGACCCCAAAATCTAATCAGTTCATTGGCTCCCCAAGATACATACATGTACCAAGTTTGGTCAGAATCCGTCAATCCGTTCTTGAGATAACGCGATCACGAGTTTTTTTTGCATATATATAATGAGCTCTGTGACCTTTGACCTTATGACCCGAAAATCTAATCGGTTCATTGGCTCCCCAAGATACATACATGTACCAAGTTTGGTCAGAATCCGTCAATCCGTTCTTGAGATCACGCGATCACGAGAACGGGACGTACGTACGGACGTACGGACAACCCGAAAACATAATGCCTCCGGCAACTTCGTTACGGAGGCATACAAAAAAGTAACAAGATGCAGTGGTTTGTTTTGTGTTCAATTGTGAAGGGTACTGTTAAATGTATTGAAAGTTAATCAAATTTGGTTGCCATGGTTACCGACTAAAAATAGAATCAATGAAATGTTCAATATCACGGATTTCCCCCAAAAAATGCCAACAGCCTTCTGGCAGAACTAGTTCTACATAATTATAACGATTTTTTTGTTTTTCCATAGAACAATGCTCGAAATTAACATTTTTTGCAGGTGGCCCGATCGGGCAAGTAGATTTGGTATTTATCCAATATTGGTGGCCCAAAACCAAAATTTGGTGGCCCGAAAAAATAAAGAAACAAAAAACAAAAGAAAAATATTGTAATCACAGACACAGCTTTTCATAAGAATTAATTTATGAAAATGTCATCTAAAACCACCACCCTGATAAAAAAATCCGTAAAGGAATAAATAAACCCAACTTTGAATCAGTAAAGTGTAATTTTGGAGGGATGAAATGATACAATTTAAGCCCTTTCTCTGTGCGATTTTGTCAACTTGTTCAAATCAAAGTTGAGGCTATGCACAAAACAACATGCATGGGACACGGACTGTACTACAACTAAGTCGATCTGTTTAAAACAATCGGCAATAAACGACAATTATTAGAGATAAAAGAAAAATCTGTACCTTATTACAATGCTCGAAATTAACTTTTTTTGCTGGTGGCCCGGTCGGGCCAGTAAAATTAGTATTTTTCCAAATTTGGTGGCTCGAAACCAAAATCTACTGGCCCGAAAAAATAAGGAAAAACAAGTAAAATGTATACATTAACCATATTAATAGTTTCAGGGTACTGGGCAATACTTGTTATCAAACTAACATTGGATTTTTCGTAAACGATATTGCAGACAAGTGAGACAACTCACAACACACTGTTCAAACTTCAAACATGATGTTGAATTTACGGGATTCATAACAAATTTGAAAAAAAAATCTTTAAAAAATTTTTTTTTTTTAGACACAATGTAGTGAATATTCATGAGCAGCATATGAATATTCATGATGCTCATTAGATTATTAAAATACGCAAAATAACTGAAATAACTAACAACGATTTGTAATATGAATTTTTTTTTTATAACTGGTTAGAAAATGAGTACTGCTGCTCAAGAATGTATGAATATTCAGTAGCAGCATTGTTTTACTTGCTCAATTAACTTGCAACTTTTTAACTAACCAATATTTTTTATGTGAGAAAAGGGTATAAGTTGCTGAATGCTCCGTTTAAAATCAAGCTCTTGTCATGTCCATACATGACTACAGGGTATTAAAAAAAAAAAAAAAAAAAAAAAAAAAAAAATTTATTTGCTTGCCCGATCGGGCCACCAAACATTGAAATATGCGCTTTTTACTGGCCCGACAGCAATTTTTGGTGGCCCCGGGCCATCGGGCCTATGCTAATTTCGAGGGTTGCTTATTATAATGAGTCCTTCATTTCAGTGCTTTCAAAGTATTATATGATGCTTAGAAAAATAATAATACTCCTTTTTTCGCCCCTACAAATTCACGCAATTTGGAAGTGAACTCAAAGCAAGTTGTTTCGACTGTGGCAATGCAATTCCTGTACTTTAGATGCAAGACCTACCGTCCCCATGTACAATGCATACAAATGCGTAGTACAATCATGTACAGCTGTATGTACAGGGGAAGAGAGGGGGGAGAGGGGGGAGAGAGAAACGATGCGCCTTTTAATTTTTCTTGTGAAAAGTGCATGCGCTCTGCGACTTTATGATTTCAGTGATTTACCTATCTCTTTCTCCTCTCTTTTTGAATCACAAATCAAGCGTTGTTTGTGACGTAACAAATTTGCAAATAATTCACATAATTGTCTGCGCAATGGTTACAACATTTGGTGGTCCGATTGGGCCAACAAACATTGGTAATATGATTTTTTTACTGGACCGACAGCAATTTTTAGTGGCCGCGGGCCATCGGGCCTATGCTAATTTAGAGCGTTGCATAGAATAATGTTCCTACTATTCACTACAGAATTTAACGAGAGCAACATTGATTTGGTAAAGAAATGTCCGTCTGCGTGATGGTGCATTTCTGCACCCCTCTTCAATAATGGTTTCACACATTTTTTGCGAAATCAAACCCATAAATCTAGAAACATAAGATGTCAATGAACATTTTAATAGTGATTTGAATGCAGATATCTGAAAACAATTTGTCCACCCCAATGTGAACCGATCAGGCTCTGTAGCTGTAGGCATAAAAAAAATAATTTAATCATCAAATAAATATGGGCCCCAGATTTATTCCGATCGGATATGTTTATTGACATTTCAGGCGTTTCTGAACCGATTTTGATCAAATAAAGTTAATTCTGCCATTAAAATTGTATGGTCTTTCAAATTTTACACTGTTTTTCATTACCTTCACAACAAAATTATTTTGTGCAGCGCCCTCTATACCAAAACTGAACTACCCCAAATTGGCAACACATCGTCATATTTTCAAAACTGAACTACCCCAAATTGGCAACACATCGTCATATTTTCAAAACTGAACTACCCCAAATTGGCAACACATCGTCATATTTTCAAAACTGATTTTTGCATTCAAATTGGCAAATTTGCGACAAAGTTTCTTTTTGGCTTTTATAACTTAATATTTTCCAACTTTTTTTTTTTTAATTAGAAGTTGCCAATTTGTTTAGGAAAAAAATATTGGGCAGATCAATTTGTCTTTGAAATAGCTCTCGTCCTTGATAGGTTGAAAAAGAGTTTTTGAAATCCTATTTAGAGACTTGTAGAAAAAGGAGCACAAATGTGTTATTGAAAAATGTACATAATATTGAAAAAATTGCTGCATGATTGAGCAAGTTAAAGTTGAACCAGAACGTCAATGACGTAGCGCTCATCCGCCATCTCGCAACATCAAATATCGCAAATTTCATGTGGTACACTTTTCAACTGGTCAAAAAATAAAAATGTTATGCCCTGGAAGGGACATGAAAATAAAAAATTAAAAATTAGAGTGAAACAAATATAAATTTGACGCCCCGGAAGGGACATGGGAAAAAAAAAATAATAAAAAATAAATAAAAATAAAAAAATTAAAAAAAATAAATAAAAAAATAAACAAATTTAAAATAAATTAATTAATTTAAAAAACCAAAAAAATTAAATTAAATTAAATAAAACAAATAAAACAAAAAAACAAAACAAAAAAAATTAAAATAAAAATAAAATAAAACAAATAAAAAAAATTAAAAAATTAAAAAATTAAAAATTACCATAATTAATGAATGGAGAAAAATTTCAAAATTCTGTGTAGAAGTTTAGTGTACCGAAGTTAGCTCTACCAGATAAAGCAAACCAAATCAAAATCGGTCGAGAAATGAAGGGGAAGAAGCATTTTTTGTGATTTTGAATAAATTTGCATAAATTACCATAGATAATGAATTTCACGATTCTGTGTTGAAGTTTTAAATCCCCCTCCTAGCCCTATCTTATGAAACAATCAGAATCAAAATCGGTTGAAAAATAACGAAGAAGAAGCATTTTGAAAACTGGACGGACGGACGGACGGAAGGACGGACGGACGGACGGACGGACGCCGGACGCCACGGCATGGCATAAGCTCATCATGCCCTTTGGGCCGGATGAGCTAAAAATGCTGCAATTAGTGTAATAAAAAAACAATTAAAATTTGTTCAAAAATTGATGTTCTTTTCAGTTCCAACAATTTAAATGAAGACATCCAATCAATGTTGAAAACATAAGGATTCACTTGTACCATTTTGCTTTCGTTAAAATAGCAAACTCTATTGCAAATGTCGTCACATACACACACTCACACTGACATTTAACCTAACCGGCGCCGTACGTAGTACGGCGCCTGGCATACTGAGGTGTGTATACCGTGATGGTAACACTTTATAGGCTTTAACGGCAAACACACTTATAAAAAAACACAATATCATACTTTAAATAACATATCTCGGTTCATACTTACGAATTATGTTATGCATGGGCATCAATGATCCAAATCGTAAAATGTCTGATGCTCCATTCGTTTTATTTATACTGAAATTTACTATAAAACTGGCAAGATTACAGAAGTGACGAAAATGGTTTCCGAATTTGTTCGCTGCATGCAATATCAGGTGATCAAAAACTTGTCGGCAATGCACCCTAAGGCGCCCTCACCAGCACCACCACTTATACCGTTTGTGCTTAGCATACAGAATCACATTGACGTAGTGCGTTATTTTTTCGCTCGGCGGGGCAATTGATTGTTCTAGGGGTGTGAGCGAATTCACTTTTACCCAGTTGACAATGAGTTGTTAATGGTTACGACCGGACGCTAGCGGTATAGAACAAAGGCACCACGAAGTGTGTGGGGTCATGTGTAACATACAAAGTATTTTACACATGACAGTACAGGTATGGGCGCCCTCACCCGACATTGCTTGCAGCGAACAAAGACGAAGGAAATAACAGTCATCATCATCATCAATTTGAGGTAAGTTATCATTCTTTTGCAACAAATTAAATAGCAAGCAAGGCAAGGTAGGTTAAAGGTTTAATTCATGTCTAGAACTAAAAAAAAAATAATAATAGATGTAAAGTTCTTGAAACCACCCGTCGCAAAATTTCTCCAAATTTTTTAACGTCTCGGTCTTCACAGGTTAACTGACATTCTGAATTCATGACCCACAAAATCGCAAGATAAACCACACATACACTCATCGCCATTCACTTACGTGTTCGAACGTGCTGTTGACATGCACCACATCTTACACAAAATCATGCTACTTCAGTAAGCAGCATCATCACCATTATCGATCACAATCAGGCGCTAATATATTTGTTTTATGCATTAACTCACCATTTCACTCCAGATGGAACTTTCAAAATGAAAATTCTTGTCCAAAATGTGTAAATTTAGCTCATTTAGCGTTAATGTCGACGTGAATGCCCGTTTCTAGCATGCTGACTGTGTTGTAATGGCGACTCGGTTTTTTCTGGTTCGTGTCCGAGTGCGCTCGCTACGCTGCAATTACGTACATGCGACACAATGCATTGCATAGCGATGTTTAGTTACGTGACGCTGCTACTGTGCACTCTCTTCGAGTGTCGACCATTCGAGATCGGATGTTGATCTTCCATCAAGACGTTGACTATTAACGCTGTAATTATGTGAACCAATGTCATCACGCTCTGCTACCAACATACATTCATGTGACTAAATGATTACGCCTTGTAAAAGACTAGTTGAACGAACTTTCATGTTTACATGTTATCACATGTTTACATGGTTATGCCATAGCCAGCCATAGCTGGCGCGTGTACAGTCGGCCTTTTCCTGCCAATTCCCGAAGGATGACGGACTCACCAAAATGTTGCCGCTGAAAATGCAGATTTGGTGAGCATAGCAGAACGTTTTTTGATTAAAATTTGTATAATAAAAAATGATCAAATGTTGCACTATGCATTTATATATAGCTGGAGCGCAAAAGAAGTGAGAAAGAGAAGGTATGTGAGAGAGAAAAATCGGAAAGGTAGCTTCGACCACGATAAGCACTAGTGTAAGGTAAATGGTTACTGTATGTATATGGGTCAGAATTTTGAAAAGTGCACTTTTCGGCCCAAACAGGGTAAAATTCAATTTATTTTTTTTATTTAAAGACATCTATCTAATGTGAAAGCATGCAATCCTTGCTTTCAGGCGTACCCCATTATACTGGGAAACTCCATGTGGTTCCGTTTGTATTCACTGTTGAAGTAACCCATCTCCAAAAGGCGAACGTCCGTGAGGGATTATGTAGATATAGATTTAGTACCCATATATCTCATTTATTTTCTGTCATATACAGCTTATATTCGGACAATTTACTTCTAAGACTTGCTTCTCTCTGTATGCCAAACGTGGATTGTGTTTTATTTGCCAAATAGAAAATACAAACGTCCAAACTTTGACTGAATTGTTATATTTCTTTTTAAATAATGTATTATTCGGAACCTTTGCTTTTCTTTAGCCGCATTTTTTAGGAACGCACCTATATACGCTCGTATTCCCGTATCACATATTTTAATGTGCATGTTAATAGGATCAATTGCTGTCTAGATCAAATATTACATAATTAAATGACCAAAGAGAGTATAGTTTTCATCACGGACGTTCCCATATCGCTCACGGACGTTCGCCAGAAACAAGAATGTTGGCAGAATGATCTGATCTCATCAAAAAGAGTTTCTATTGTTCGTAAATGGCTTTAAAACAGGGTCATTATAGAAACAAACTTGAACATTGCAATAAACCTTTAAAAATGGTTTGGTTTTTACATGGACCTGGTCGTTATAACGAGTCCTATTACTGGTTTAAATTGATTTAATGCTTATAGAACAATATGATGATAATACTTTATCTATTCCTATTATATTTAAGCTAGAGACCATGTATACATCCTAGTCAGATATAAAAGTAGCATTTCCAAGTCGCCTGGTCCCTCTTTCTTACTATATTGTTTGGAATTACAATTTCACGGACGTTCGCATAAACTTCACGGACGTTCTCTGCCTGAACAGTCTTACAGAAATTGATGACAACATTTATTTGAATCTCCTCCAGACCAATATAAAACATATAAATTTATCAGTTGATATGATTTTAGCTATCTGAATTAATTATAATGACATGTCTGCTACTTAACTATCACTCTTAGTGGACCTGTGGAAATCGTAACCCCTAATTTTACACCGGCTTTCCCCGGTTGGGCACTCTATAACAGAAATGCCACTATACTTCTGTAAATAAATGATTGTACAACATTTCTGCAAACATAAATAACATGTATAATAAAAATAAAGGCCATTTTCCAGTTACCAGAATACGGTTTCTCACATGAGTCTTAATGTCACGGACGTTCGTATTAATTTCACGGACGTTCTCGAATTGCCTATAGTGGTACCCAAGTGTCCCATCTCGAGTCAATTAATTACAGAAATAAATGTAAGTGCCAACATAACGTAAGTGCAAACATATATGCCTATCACACGTTTCAAACCTTGCCATATAATTATATTTAAGATGTATTTTGACTTTGGGAGACCCATAATATATAAACTGTTATTTTGGTTTGTGTATGTTGTACATATATTTCGATTCAATTCGTATATGGTTTATTAATTGAAAATACATATATTTATCTATTCCAGCTATATGGCTGAATTGCTAATATGCATTTTCACAAAACATAAAACAAACTGAGGGTAACAAAGGCCATGAGCAAAGTAAATAATATACTCGTATAACTTATTTCTTAAATAAATACATATAGATTGCATTTTAGATCGTATATGTTTTGTATAAAGAAATATTAGACATAGAAACCATTACGCTAAATATATACGCTAAACATATTATATGTGTTTATTATCGCATTTTATTATTATATTTAGAAAGAATATTTTAATTGAATGTAAAACCAATCGCATAATTATTATTAATTTCAAACGATACCACATAATTTGGCACTATTAACAGATTGAAGCAGAGATGCTTTGAAAACCCATTCATACGTCATCATAATAATAAATGCGTTTGTCTCTAGATCTGCATACTTATGGGCTGGATATTGCAGCTTTGCACATCAGGCATAAATTATGATATAATTATGTATTTATTATCGTATTATCATTATTATCATTATTATTATTTTATTTATTTATTTTCTTTTTTGAGGGGGGGGGGGGGGGAAGAGGGGTATGCATGTATTCGTTGCTTTTTCGTAATACAGTCAATATTGTAAAGCAAGTAGCTATCCTCTCGCAAGTAGCTGACGACATTTGTGATTTACCTCTTCTTTTCAAACAACTGGCGTCATACAGCCATTTAGTTGGAGTTAAATCCGAGTCTCAAAGCCTGCAGCAGAGGAGGAGCCGACAGTCTCAAGTTTTGCAGAGGGTGGGGAAACAGTTTCCACTCAGACCTTCGGTTGAAATGTTGTTATTGCGCCATATACCCCCTTATTACCATTATGTTTTTAACAGCTTTCTTTCGCTTGTAGGCCTGCGACTGTGCACAATCATAATATTGGGGTTTGCCTTCCTATAGTATAATGTCAACGCTGCACGGGTAGAAGTAAATATAATATCTAGGGGTATTACAAAACAGCTAAGCAAGGTGATCAAATGTAAAACGAACCTCCGTGATGGTGACTAAAAATCAACATATTCATGTGTGGTTGGCAGTGACCTGGGTCGAAAGGCACACACAAGGGGCACCTGCTGTCAAAAAATTGTGCCAGTACTTGAACTTTTACTAAGATTTTTGGGGCCATAAATGACGAACGAACGTCCGTGAGCACAACATTTCATGAGTTTGTTACAGTTAAATGACTTGCAGGAAATAAATCCATATGGGATATGAGAGACATAACAACGTACTAACAACATCAAACGGTATCAACTTGATGTGAGCGTTTAACATGGTAACATTATTAGAACAATTTTCATGATCGAACGTCCGTGAACGAACGTCCGAGCGAACGTCCGTATCATAAATAGTTGTCAAAAGGCTTCGAAAATGCCTGATATAAGTTTTTGGTTAGCTGCTTGCCAAATAAAATTGCTGTACCGGTGTCTACGTGCAGATAAGCAGCCTCAGATTCGTAACTGGGTCTTCTCTTGCCGGACGTTCGTTTTCATCACGGACGTTCACGAAGATTAGTTTCGGCCCAAACCAAACATTGTATTTGATAGATAGTTTTCAAATAGGCAAAATACTGTGGCCCTACTGTGAGTTCATCAGACTGACCCCAGCAATTGATGACTAGGATGCACTTCGCTGAGCAGTGATGATACAAGACGACAGAACGTCCGTGACGAAATCCAGTATAATTTCATACAAAAAAATGTTACTCCGCGAGCAGGAGTAGTTAGCCAACAATTTTTGTAGAATGTGTTCAGTGGGTTCAACCCTTAGTTTTGGCAATAGTTTTTGTTTTGACAACTAAGTAGAATTCTGGTTGTATGGATTTTAATGTATGTTCACGGACGTTCACTTATTATGACCTTTCCTATTGAAATGTACCATGAGATCATATCAATGCCGCTCTACCGCCAATTCTTATGTGATACATGCTCAAGACATGTAAGATAGAAAATATAGACGTTAATGCCTTTAAAGTTGATTAATATTTTTTTTATCAGGTTAAAACAAATCATAATTTTGTGGAAAATGCCAATTTATGCTATTTTTTCACATTTGAGGTCCTGTGGCATGAAACCAAATGTTTGAAATGATATAAAACTATACATTTTCTGAAAGCCTTAATAATTCTCTTTAATATGAGACCCAAAACAGGTATATCAGAGTTAATGGTGAGACACAGCAAATGATAGAAGCGCTCAAGGTCTGGAAATGGCTAAAAGTGCACTTTTCAAAAATCTGACCCATATACAGAACCATCTTACAGTGTAGATGCACATAGCCCACTGTCCCATTCATCGTGTATTCCCATTATATGGCTTCGCCGAGCGCCGGTACAGCAGAAGTGCGCTTGCGCATGAAAATTGTATGAATATTTATGAGGCGAGCCCCAAGCACACGTGCAGAGCGCTCCACTGTGTGCATGCACAAAAAAGTACGACGATAGCTACTATATCGGAATTGCAAAACCATGCATAATGCCCATGTCAACAGCTTTATCAACACTCGCACACAAGAAAATTACGATGAAACGATCGGAAAAAGCATGTAGATTTTCGAAAAATTATCAACTTTCACAATCAAAATTTTCGAAATAGCGAAAACTTACCTTATAAACGGCATCCCGAATAGCTCAAAATCCATTTTGGCGAAAAACGGCAGGTGAAAAAGACCTTCTTTCACAAGATTTTGTCCAAAGAAAAGCGTATCGAATTTGGTATCAACGTGTAGAATGGGCGTTCAGAAAGCCAATGACGTAAGCATCGAAATGAATTGTGGGAAGAGAATGCAGCGAAAAGGGTAAGCCCTGTGCTATGTCCAGACCGATACCACTCCGATACCACATTTTCATGGCATGCATAATCGCCCCAGAAGCCAGCCAAGTCTCGTAATGAGATGCGTGCGCACGCGATCAATGACGTCATGCGTACATTATCGTTCGCGAAAGGTACCGCTCGCTGGCTATGTGAGATGTGAGATAAACCAAACATTTTTGGCAAGCTAGTGACAAACCTTTTGTCATAATTTAATGGCATAAAAATGACAAAATCCAAAGCATATACTGGAAAAACTATCTGTCAAATGTCACATTCGCCAGTTTTGTTTGACGTCACCTCGTCCTCGTGCGCTTGTCAACGCCAACACACAGCATGCATGCTAACTCAAGTGAACGCTACCGCGGAGCGGTAGCGTTCAAGGTCGGGCTCATAGTGCCCCCGAATTTATGCGCTAATGTGCACAATAAGTGTGCTTAAAATTATAGATATGATACGGTACTTACCACCGTGTAGATGATACATATGTTATGCAACTATGGGGTGGATCAGAATGATGATTTTTCGCTCCATTCCGCATCAAAATGAGTGATTTATGCACATCATCGACTTCTATCTGTGTTGTATCGCGACTTCTGAACGATCGATTACCGTACGACCACTAAACGCGCGAGTCAGATCTGCCATCTATTCGGCGGGCGCGGTACATGAATGGAGACCGTACCCGCGCGTTCGCCTGATCATCGCTCGTTCCTAAGTCGCGATACAACACAGATAGAAGTCGAGGAGGTGCATAAATCACTCATTTTGATGCGGAATGGAGCGAAAAATCATCATTCTGATCCACCCCATAGTTGCATAACATATGTATCATCTACACGGTGGGAAGTACCGTATCATATCTATAATTTTAAGCACACTTATTGTGCACATTAGCGCATAAATTCGGGGGCACTATGAGCCCGACCTTGAACGCTACCGCTCCGCGGTAGCGTTCACTTGAGTTACATGCATGCATGCACGTCGCATGCAGTCACAGGCACAAACATGACAAAGCAATGGTCAATGGCAATGCACGACAGCCGCACACACGTCAATGCCTAACTCAAGTGAACGCTACCGCGGAGCGGTAGCGTTCACTTGAGTTAGTCAATGCCCATTCAATTTACAAATTGATGCTAAAAAACTTGAATATCACATCATTTACGCTGTTATTTTATCATGAAAACACTTTCAATAGAAGAAGAAAATGATTATACTTACGTTTGACCCATTGTAGTCGCTCATGTTGTCGGTTTTACGTGAATTATTTAGGGAAGAAATTTGGTAAAGGAAGATACGCCAACACCCAACCACGTTCAGGAGGCAAGAGTGCGAAAAAAGCCAAAATGGAGCCGCCGCCGCGCCGCGCGCGCCGCGCCGGAGCTGGAGCTAGCAAGCTAGCTATATACGTAACGCGTCGCTAGCGCAGCTAGCTAGCTCTTTCGCCTAGCTAGCCTAGCTTGGTGACGCGTGGCGCGCTGCGCATGCGCGAAATTTACGTTTAGATAACTCGAGCCAGAACAAAATCGCCCACGGTATTCTCGCCTCAGTACGGGAACTCGGGAAGCCCTTTATTTCGTAATTGAAAACACAAAAAACAATATTATTTGTATATCATGACATTCTGAGATGATTTATATTACATAACACAATATTTCGCATGTTGTTACTATTGTATCAAATGAACTTAAGGGGGTAGACCTAGGTCTAGTACTGGTAAACACAAACAAATTGGATGTTTTTTTTTGTTTAGCTATACCATATCTTTATGGTCCTCTCAACATGAATCCAGCATGACAAGTCCTGAGAAATAACTATAAATGCATTCAAACATCATATTTGCATATATCGTTAGTGTACACGTGTCAATGGATAATGCTTATCTTTACATGCATTTTCTGTAAAATGTCATTTTTCACACATTTTTTCTAAAAACTTCACTATTTATCATTCAATTTGGCTAAAAATTGGACAGGATGTTGGGCTCATACCATTACACAATATGATGATGGCTTTTTTTGATAACACTATCACATTACACAATTTTTTTTTTTTATTTTTTTTTTTTTAATGCAAATCTGGTAATATGCATAATTAATTTATTAACCAAATATTATGCATATTTTCAAAATTCCTTTCATCATATGATGGAGATATAGTTAAATAACATACCTGCCAAATTTGGCTTCAATCCAGTGATAAACATGAGGAGATAGTTTGAATAATTTTCTTTGTTTTTCTTTATTTATTTATTTTCACCAATTTATGCTAATTTATTCAAAAATGAAAAGCGTTTGGCGGATAAAACTTGGACGGAATGAAAGTATATAATATATTAAAACCACAAAAAACAAAAAAAAATGGCTTCAATAGTCTTTGTACTTCCTTCAGAATCATATTTATAAAGAAAGTCCCATTTTAGCCAGTTTTACCAGTACTACCCCCCCCCCCCCCCCCAAATCAGTGCCTAAGGCCCACATATTTGTGGTTTGGTAGTCCTACACTTAAACAAGAAGAAGACTAGTTATGTGAAGCGTACAGGAAGAAAGAGCATAAATTCCTCTATTTTTAGAGCCCTATTTTGCTACTCTACCTGCTTTAGTTATTTTTTAATGATTTTTATTATTGCGTAAATCACTATAATTTAGCAAAATCCTTAAATTGGCAATACATTGTGATATTTTAACCAGAACGTCAATGACGTAGCGCTCATCCGGCATCTCGCAACATCAAATATCGCAAATTTCATGTGGTACACTTTTCAGCTGGTCAAAAAAAAAAATTTGATGTCCTGGAAGGGACATAAAAATAAAAAATTAAAAAAGAAAAAATAAAAGAAAAAATAAATAAATAAATAAAATATAAAAATAAAGAAATAAAGAAATAAAGAAAAAAAAAAGAAAAAAAAAAAAGAAAAAAAAAAGAAAAAATAAATAAAGAAAATAATAAAATAAAATAACAAGATAAAAAATAAATAAATAAAATAAAAAATAATTAAAAAAATAAATAAAAAATAAATAAATTTAAAAAAATACCATAATTAATTAATGGAGAACAATTTCAAAATTCTGTGTACAAGTTTAGTGTACCAAAGTTAGCTCTACCAGATAAAGCAAACCAAATCAAAATCGGTCGAGAAATGAAGGAGAAGAAGTATTTTTTGTGATTTCGAATAAATTTGCATAAATTACCATAGATAATGAATTTCATGATTCTGTGTAGAAGTTTTATATCCCCCTCCTAGCCCTATTAGATAAACCAAACAGAATGCAAATCGGTCAAGAAATGAGGGAGAAGAAGCAATTTTTATTTTTGGAATTAATTTGCATAAATTACCATAATTAATTAATGGAGAAAAATTTCAAAATTCTGTGTAGAAGTTTAGTGTAACAAAGTTAGCTCTACCATATAAAGCAAACCAAATCAAAATCGGTCGAGAAATGAAGGAGAAGAAGCATTTTTTGTGATTTCGAATAAATTTGCATAAATTACCATAGATAATGAATTTCTCGATTCTGTGTAGAAGTTTTAAATCCCCCTCCTAGCCCTATCATATGAAACAATCAGAATCAAAATCGGGCCGGATGAGCTAAAAACAGATATTCACGTTCAAATTGGCAACTTTGCGGCAAAGTTACTTCATATTTGTCTTAAATTGTAATTACTGAATATTTTCCACCTATTTTTATGTCATTAATAGATCGACAAAATTTAGGAGTTGCCAATTTGTAGAGGAAAACAATGATCAATTTTGCCTTAAAATAGCTCTCGTCCTTGATGGGTTAAGGTTGCATTGTGGCACATAAGAAAAGTAGAACTTTGGAACGGACACAATATTTACATCCTTTCCAAACTCTCCCTTACTGACCACCTTTAGCAAGCCAAAATTCTTTCATATATTAGACAATAATCTGAAGATTAAGAGTAAAAGCTATCTTTTGGTGGAATTATATTCAATTTAGAGCTCGAAATAATATAATGGTCACTGCGACTATTTAATTTGTCTATAGCATATTATTTTGAACGACACTCGTTTTAGCCTGGTTTTACGCAAAGTGAGGTGCCTTATTCCAATTTAAATGAAATATACTGTATATAAAGCAAACTGCTGTACAGGATAAGGGAATACAATTTATTGGTGTTGATGCAATACACTAAGAAATTGTATTATCTTATCCTGAACATCAATTAGGGTGTTTCAGGGGCGGATCTAGCCTACCCGATAGGCGTCAGGCTTTTTGGCAAGTACTAATCGCGTTATGGAGACGGACAACCGGCGAACCCGAACCCGAGCGCCTATCATCAGTCGTGAACTCATCATTATTCATATAATGTTATGTTTATTGTATGTGTGACGAGTGTATTTTCATGCATGATTCATAAGCCTTGCAGGTGAACTCGGCCACAGCGCACAGAGCGTGTACAAAGTCAATGGCGCACTGACTGGCCGAGTTCTCTGGCCACTGCATGCACTACAGAGTTCATGACGTTACAGCCGCATCGCTCATTGGCCGATTTTGGTCCATGTCACATAAATATTCATGAAAGAGCTTTGCAGGGGGTTCGTAGATTTTCTACGAACGAAACAAAGTAAATAAAAGAAAGTAAACTGTTCGCATTCACGACTGATAGGCGTTCGGGATAGGGTTCGGGCTCGCCGGTTGTTCCGTCTCCATAACGGCTTTAACGGGATTAGTACTTGCTAGAAAGCCCGAAACCTATCGGTTAGGCTAGGGCGGATCTAGCTTTTTGCTAAGGGGGGGGGGGGGGGGGGGTTTGACCCAATGACGAGCCGCAAAGCGGCAAATTTTTTTTGCTACACACCCCCGTCAGTGTTTTTTTTTTGCACCTTTTTTTTCACTTTCGTCCACGAGCCGCGAGTGTGCATGTACAATGCATTCTCACAGAGCACCTACAGTGGAACCTCAATATGAATACCAAGCTCCGATGCAAGAAAACCCTCTCGTAACAGGGTTATTTTTGATGGTCAAGTCTCGATTTTTACAGATAGAAGATAAATGTATGCTTTAACAGCGTTACTTGCATGGTCTCAAGATCTTTATAAGGAGGTTCCATTGTACATACATTTACAAACACACACACACACACATACATACAATCTAGCACTTACACAAGAAATAAGACAATGCAATTTGTATACAAATATATGTTTTTTTATTCTTTATCAAAAGTTGCAGCCACATTGGGCCGTATGCATAAAAACAAGCAATTGCTTGTGCTAGCCTTTTGCTTGACTCGGTATGCACACAAACAAGCAATTGCTTGCAAGCAAAAGCTTTTGCTTACAAGCACAAGCAATTGCTTACTGCTCGTAAGCAATCGCTAACCAAACAAGCAATTGCTTAAAGGGACTTAGTAACATTGTCCAAATCCTCAAAATAAAATTTTAATTCTAGCGGTTCCCTCATACCTTGTTGTATTCGTATTAAAGGGGAATTCCACCCCAGAAATGTGATGTTTGCTATAAAATGAAGTGAATATGAAGAATCATGATCGAAAATCTGAGCCAAAACGGTAGAGCAATAAAAAAGTTATGACAGGATGAACTTTGCTCCGATTTTTAGTATCGTTCGCAATTGCTATCGATCGTGACGTCACTTGCGAGCTGCAGCCATTTTTACTTCTACATGGAAATTTTACAAAATTTAAATTTTCTTAATAACAAAGCAAATTTATGAGCTTACAAATTCCAAAGAGGTTGGCCCATCGATATTCTTCTATGAATTCGTGAAAACAAGCAGAGAAAAATTAATTTTTAGCAACGAAAATGAGAAATAAGTGTATTTTCATGTACTAAAGCCATGGCGAGTTGCTCGTCAATGATGTTGCATATGGCGGCAATTTTGAAACGATCGCTCATTACTACATGATGTTCAAATATGTATAACTCCCGTGTTTCTTGTCTGATTTTGATCAAATTTTCACCAATTATGCCTCTTATTCTGCTTATTCAAATAACGAATGGTTTTATCAGGCCTGGAATACCCCTTTAACAATAAAAACATGGGACAGGTTTCGGTTTTTCAAATTTCCCTTTCGTTACAAAGATATGTACGATCGAAGTATTCAGATAAGAAAAACTGCCCCGGAGTTTTTCTTATCGTGTACAAAGTGAGTGCAGTAAGTTAGTATATATATCACTTTGCATTTTTGCTCATTACTTGGCCATGCAATGTCCATTTGACTTGAAATTTTCACACAATACCCTGTGGACATATTAGATAACAATATACATTGCATCAACCATTCAGCACTTTTTGCACATGTCAACAAAGTTACTAGATCCCTTTAGCGCATAAAACGAACCTTTTACTTGTCTTGATAAGCAATTGCTTGCGTTTTTTCAAGCACCTCCAGACCAGCTTGAGCTCTTGCTTACTAAGGACATTCGCGTTTTAGAATCAAGTTTTCATACCGTTTCAGGATGATTTAGAACTCCTTGTTCCAGAGGTTATGTTGTGATTATATATTTAATCAAATGGCTGTTATTTTAGACATTTATATCCATGTAGGCAATTTTGTTCATGATTTGAAAATATTTGCATAAGAAAAATACTGTTGCCAGGTCGGGCACGACCAGGGAAAGCTGCTATGCAAGGGACTACACGACGTTTGCATACACTACGAATCCCCTTTGTTGTCATGCAGTGCGATGTTCGCACAACCGTAACGATGCTTTGTTCAACACGTAAGCAATTGCTTAGGCAGTGTAAGCAAAAGGTTTCAGCACAAGCAAAAGCTTATGCATACGAAATTAAGCAATTGCTTGAACTTGATCTTTTGCTTGACAAGCTCTTGGTTGTGCTTGAAGCAATTGCTTATAAGCAATTGCTACGTTTTATGCATACGGCCCATTGACAGAGAAAAATTATGCCTATTATAGAAAATAAATGCTTTCATTCTTTTTTCAAGGTAAGTGATTGAACAAACATTCCCCCGTAAATTTGGTAATATCATACTACATGTACTACAGTAGTTCTGAATTGGGATTGTTGGTGCCTTGGGGACAATGGGGCAATTCCACGGTAACGGGACATTCAGACGCAATTTTTGAAATTTAATCAAATAATTCCAGGATCCTGCTTATGATTCATCATTGTAAATAGCATTTCTGAGACTCTTGGTGGGACACCTTTGATTTCCTATTTTTTTGTTTTTTTTGTTACATTACGTTTATTAGATATGGACACTAATGAGAAGGACGGCAAAATGGACATGGATTTTCAAGTTCTTTATTTATGATCCAATCTCTGTGAAGTTTCAAATGCTATCATGTTATATTTCCTCATAGTCAATTCCGTAATGTTCAAAGAGTATTACAACATTTATTTGAAAAAAATATGTCCATTGGTATATTAATTACAAGAAGTTAATTGCTTCACTGTTCGGTAACGGAAGGACAGAGTTTTTGATATAGAAATAGGCACTGTGTAGTCCCATGTGTATGGGTTCATGTATGGTGGCTGTTTCTCCTATCAGGAGACGCCCAATATTTTTTTTAATCATGTAAACTGAAAGATATCATTATGTGATCATGATTTATGAAAAAATAATCCAGAAAAAATAAACAAGATCAGAAATAATCCTCATTTGATTTTCCACTTTTGGCTCATTTGGCGTGGAATTGCCCAATGGTAATGGGCAATTCATTTCTAAATTGTGGTTTCTGTATGTTTTTCTACATATTCCAGTCCATCAATATGTAGGGTAAATGTCTGCTGAATTGTTTTCATGCTGCAGATTCTATTTACGAAATGGACCCAAAATCTGAACAAATATCTCGCCAGAAAATTGTAATTGCTCCAGGAATGTATCAGGTATCTGTACATACAAATTAATTTGCATTCCCATTTTATACACATGTCCTGAACTCCGATTGGACTGGTTTAGGCCCTCAATCATAAATTCATCATAAAATGGATTGAACGACTCGATGCAATATAAATAGCTTCCTGTTATGGGTCTTGTATTTTACAGGGGCTCTTTGGTTAGTATATTGCGCTGTTTGAGGCTATTTGGGGTAATGCCCACGGACCCAGTCAGTGGTGTAGCATGGGCATAATGATGCCACCAAGTGCTATGGATTTCTTCCCCTTTGGATTCTATCCTTGCCGGATCTGATCTCCCTCGACTGCCAGACCATGACGACTCGTTGCCACCATCAGTTCTGCTGCAAGTAAGAAAAAGAAGGAAAACTTAACATTAGACAAGTTCCTACAAACATCCATATTTATAATCTAAGGTGCTACACGCATTTTGTTCTCAAACTCTAGCAAATTCAGACATGTACATTATCAACATTATTTACATTTGCTTGCACAAAGAAAACTTTCACTTGCCCAAATAGTAAGTTATACATGTACATGTTAATGAATTTACTTTGCATTACCAAGCTTTGGTTGCCTAATTGGGCGACTATTTTTCTTGCTTACCCCCAAATACTAGACCAAATCAAACTTGCTTTGGCCGCGGGGGGAAAATGCTTATGTTGCACCTTGTATAAATAATATTTGCAGCTATATAACTTTGTAAGCAGTTATCGTTTTAAAATTCCCAGCAAATGTACATAGTCACTACACATCAAACACTTATTTAATGTACCAAACATGTATTTAGTCCTTACTTCCGTTTTCACTTTTTAGGAAGCCCTCCAGTAATTTTTTTTAGTTGAACAGACTTTTATGAATGATTGGTCATACACAACAAGATTCAAGCTAGTATAAATGCACTATACGCCTCCTCTCACGTCAAGTCACCAGTACCAGATTCTAGGAAAGCAAAACTAGTCCTAGAATCTGTACTGGACGAGTGACACATGCTTCAACCATGGGGACTTTATTCCTAATCATTAGAACTGAAACGTGCAATAATTACCTTACTAGCTTTCCACCAGTCTGCCAGACCAGTATGCACCGTTCATTTCAGTCGAGAAGTGGTGCCTAAGAAGCCAGATAACATCTGCAGAGTACCTCAGACCTATAATACAACAGAGAAAAATGTAATTTCAGTTATATTACAAGACAATATCGCTCCATCTCAAAGCTGTTGATTTACATGCATACGAAATGCTGTTGTCCTATAACTATTCACAGACAACATTACCCAGATTGAATATTGGCCAAGTCAAACCAGGCTTGCCCCAAAAAGAACATTCTGTTGGCCTGGATGGCCATCCAAGCAGGAGTTTATGGTAGCCCAAATATGAATCAATTTCATATCAATATCACCAGGGCCATCATATTAGATTTTTCAGATTGATCTCAAATATTACTTTTGGGGAAAAATATAAAGTTAATGTATCACTATAAAAAATAATAAAATACATAGATCCTGGTATAAAAGAGGTTCCAAATATAACATGTAATTGATTGAACCTCACCTGGTTTCACAAGGCAAGCAAGCGAGCAAGCATCCTCTACCAGCGAGTTGCAGAACACATCAATGTTGAATCTGCTACATGTCCTCATAACTGGTTAATCAGTCCAATAGTAGAACTCTGTAAAACAAAACACAAGTCTACATATGAGAAAGGTTATCCCAATTGTAACTGTACACAGATACAAATGTAAAGTTTGAGTTCAATATGTATGTTTCATAAAAATGTGGATAACTAAACAGGGTTGAAATTAGCACAAACTTGCTGACCCAGGAAACGAATGCCCTACTTCTACATCAGCTCGTCCGAGGCACCAGGCCAATTGATCGGAAGATCATTCATAGATTTTCGTTACAGGGCCAAGACTGACAATTCAGCCAAACATGGCCATGTTGAGACCACAAATAGTTATTCTCGTTCCATTGCGTTTTTTCCGTTATTGAAAAAAAAAAGTTTAAAGCTTTTTTATTGTCTTTGTTGGATGAGAATTGCGAGACATTGAATGTTTTAATCTTTCTTTAGGGGCCACTTAATTTTTTCATTTCAGACCATCAAAAACGGGGGGAAAATATTACTTTTTAATGCCCTACTGTCCACACTTTATGATCCCTGCAAATCATACATTCACATGCATACAATACAAATATAAATATTCCAATTATTAAATCTTATATCCCTACAATTCCTTAGTTTTGTATAGGTTAATACTATATATACACTGTATATGAAATTCATAGGGAAATAGATTATTGTTGGCATTTGTGCAACATGCAGTCCTCAATGATACAATGAAAAGCAACAATTATGCAAGTTATTCTTCCCAGGATTTCCTCAATTTTGAAATATGCAAGACTAGAAACCGTTTTATTCATGCACATACTTCCGATTGAGCCTTATACTTTGTGATTGGAAGATGGGGTAAGTACCTAAAACTTCTCATTCTAATTATGAATGCAAGATCGTTCAAGTCTCAACTGTACTGTGCATGGGTTAATTCACCAAACGCCCGCAAACATGAAGGGATTCCATCAATACGATAACACAAACGGATACACTAAAATTTGTATGAAAAAAAAAATTTGAATTAACGTGCAGGAACAGCTTCACAAAAATGTCCAGGATGCTTCAATTTCTAAGATTCTTGGACGTTATATCGTTGATTTTGAATAACGTGGTACACCTCAATGGGAATGAAACCAAATTTTGGCAAGGTATACTAAACATGGCTTTCTTTCCAGCGCAGTCTGTATGAATTTTCTTTGGACCAAAAATAAAGAATTCAAAGGGTTGAAATATGCGAACCAAAGTAGCCCTCGATAGTAAAAATGTGTCTTCTGTCGACTGATGCATCCAAGACTTATATTTCCAAATGTTTTTTACCTTGAAAAGTAATCAATGAAACTTGTCTATAAACTAACAAATAATGCACACAAAGACAAAACTGAAAGACGAGATACCTTCTTAGTTCATACTCTACCTATCAAGACTTTCTTGGCGAAGAAGGAATAGAATGGTTCCTATGCTAGCACTCCTATAGCACTGGACAGTGGACTATGAAGACATTTGCTAGCACTCCTAAGTCTCCTATAGCCTGAAGGCATTCTGGCAGACTGCTCTTAGCTCACTTCCTAGCAGTACTTGGTAGAACATAGATAGCGATTCCTAGCACAGGCCTACGGAGACTTGCTAGCACATCTAGAACGGGACGACTTCTATTATTAGGAAATGACTCCTAATCACTGGACTGGCGAGTACACCGTAGTTAAGCACTGTAGACAACTTTCGGTAGGACTGTTACTAGCGGTCCCCAGTACTGTACTTCTCTGGAACTTGCAGGGATTTCTACACCCTGAAGATGTTCAATAGAACTGCTATTCCCGGCCCATTCGTAGTAGATGAACAGGACTAGGAAGACACAAACGAGCCTTTGTAGATGCTCGCTAGCATTCTTACATCTCACGACTTTGAAATGCACCGCTACCATTTCTGGATGAATTGATTTCGATCCATATCACCGGCTAGTAGATTTGCATGTAAATCAAATTTCAGGAATCATCTAATATGAACTAACACACGCACATACATACATTCCAAAGTTCAAATTGCACCATAACATTTCCCTCAGCCCTGTAATGCGAGTCTGACATCACTGACGTTTTGGTTTGTCCCAATTATCAGTAATTTGTAAATTATCTGTCAGAGTGAAATGCTCAATATTAAGAATCTATATACAGTCAAACCTGTCTATACAGAACACCCAAGGGAGACAGAAAATGTGGTCTTTATAAGCAGGCAGTCCCTATAGACAGGTTCATTTACATGTAAACTTCTTCCAAGGGAATCAAAAATGGTGGTCTTTAAAGACAGGTAGTCGCTAGAGCTGGTTTGCCCGTTACTGGAAATTATAAGTATGCTCACCCAAGAGTAAGGCATACATTCCGTGGTTTATTCTTGCACGCGGACGACCAGTTTAACATTATGATTCACAAGGCTCTAATAAGCTAGGCAAATAATTCTTACAAGATGCTGGAAGCAAACATAACTACAGGAAAAGAGACATATCACCTATTATCACATTGAACCTTCTTTAATCTCAGAATTAGTTGGGTAAAAACATTAAAAACATCTCTTCGGAAAACTTGTATATTAAAATACTTTTTTTTTATAGTTGAACAGATTGATACAAAAACATAAAGGGGAATTGAATATTTTGATTTGTTACAACAGCTTCATAGAAATGAGGACAAACTCATGAAAATCTCAAATTTGGTTTCCATTATATCAGCTAACAAAAAATAATAAGGACCATGATTTTTTTTATGGGGGTGCAGATAAATATCGTGAAACTACATCCCGAACAGAATACGAAATTGACCAATTGAAGATTATGCTAACATTACTTCACAAACACGATTCATTGTCCTTTTAAGACATTTAACACATAACAGACAATACTAGAATATCCAGACTTAATTTTCTAAAATACATAACATGCGAGCTGTACATATTTACACTATTTTGATCCAAGGTAGCACTTTTCAAAACGGGAATAAACTTTTCTAGTGCTCATTTCATTTCTGATTATTAACCAATAACATGTAAAAATACTATCTTCATGGGAGGCAAAACAGATGTCTTTTGTTGTTACACTCGCTGACAGCTTTGAATACATGTGATTTTTTTTTAATGAAAAATATATTGAAGGCTAATGAAAACTTTTTCAGGGAGGGGATTTATTCTTAAAATTGTTTGCGATGCGACATACTTTGTACGAGGGAGTTGCACATGTCAGTTTCCATGACAGGGTCTCAGTTTGCTGCACGTGTTGACTCCCAATGAAATCATCAACATAACCAATATATTTTTACACTTCACTTACATAGTGACATATAACAAGAATGATAGTTACAACTGAGCACTGTTTTTTTATACCAATTAATTTTAAAAAGCATAAGTGTCTATTCCAGCACGCATGAGCATGCTCACAGAGTCTTCTGAGTTCAGAGAAAGGGACAAAATTTGCCCTAACATCAGTGGGTCATCTTATAAAATGGCAGCAAGAATGAGGAGCCAGCCAAGAACAACTGGCTCTAAGAGATGATCGACGAAACATTTTCCCCACCAGCAATTGAGATTTTCAAGTCTGAGGGCGATCCTAGTGATTGGGTTATCTCCGCAATGGAACTATCAGGTCTGCGAGTGAGTCTTCCTAGCGAATAGGGTCTCTGCTATCGGATTGACTGTTCGGGTGGACTAGCCTAAGTCTTCCCTATCAATCAATTTGCTGGCGAGAATGACGATTGTCGAGTGTGGAACTAGAGGGTGGGCGGGGCCTAGCTTGATTTCTTTCTTCTTCCCCGACTGTTATACGATGAGGTCACTGCTTTCTCCTTGCTACCATATCTATCGATTCCTATAGGTGTGTGATAAACGGCAAATCATACAAACTAACAATATAGCAATTTCACTAACATGATTGGCAAGAACTTCAACAGGCAAATGTATCAATAACTGACAATGGTCACTATGTATTTATCATCTATCAAAGAAACTGGAGCTAACGTTCCTACACAACTAAAATCTACCTACTTGTCCCTAGGCAATTTGATTTTGAGCTTTACCTAACTGCACTTAATTAAGAAATTAAAAAAATAAATAAACGATGATCTTAGATTTCTCAAACCACACGTCCCCAAAACATACAGAAGCAGATCTGTCTTGGCAAATGCTGCAGGCAATTTAAACTATAATCGACCCTAATTATAACTCCCATCTATCATACTATTCCTAAAGACCCTAAATATATCATTCCTATTTGTCCAAGATAATTTTGTTTTTATTCAAAAGTTGTATTAATCCTAGTACTTCAATGTTCTAAGGATGCACTACAATACACCTATCAATGTAAATTTTCCTATCGATCCTAAAGTAGTATTACAATGACTCAATACGTACCACAGAACTAATAGCTCTGGCCGCCACTCCTTCCGCCATATCCACCACCACTGCTGCCACCATATCCGCCGCCACTGCTGCCACCATATCCACCACCACTGCTGCCACCATATCCGCCGCCACTGCTTCCTCCATATCCACCACTTCCTCCTCCTCCACTGCTACCACCATATCCTGCAAAACAAAAGATACAATTAGTTAAAGAGTTACATACCTACAGTATGTATGGCACTGCTACTACCACAACTAACGCAGATAAGGAAAATTGAAAGTGGGATAACACAAATGAGATTGTATGTATTATTACAATTTAATTATTAACTTATTTACAACCGACCTTCAGTTTAGTGCTGCATTTATGCAATACAAAGATTGCTGTTCAGTGCACTACAGTATGTGACAGATGCTAGACATTCACTCACTAGCCCAAGGAAAGGAACTTCTATAATTATGACGTAAGCAAGGTTGTATGTATCCTAGAGCTTCAAGGTTTATAACAAAATGGCTGGCAGCAATATAGAAAACAATCCTTACATATAGTAACACTACAACCCTTCCAGTACCCATCTCATTGCGCTGCTAACTGTAAACATTACTTTACATATCCCAGAAATAACTTCTATTTTAAGACGACCGTCAACTAACCTCCAGAGTATGGTTGATTGCGGCCACCGCTGTATCCACCACTGCTGCCACCGCCGCTGCCACCGCCGCTGCCACCGCCACCACCACTCTTCATGGGGCCATAGCCTGAGCTCTGCTGGCCATAGCTAGAGCCAAAGTCATTGTAGCCACCTGCAGCAATAAAATGGTTATGGTTGATGCATATTAACCCTTCCAATGACGATTCAATTTGCATGCATTCTCGTTAGACCATACCCCGATAGCTATTGGGACTAGTCCTGAATGGGTTCATCTCCAGCGATTGTGTAACTTCCATCAACTTCCCTAACCTGAAGTTTTAGCAAGATTTGTGTTACTACATCTTCCCCCCTCTTATCTTGTTGAGTATTGCTGCAGCCACAATTTCCCCTTTTCTAGTTAATGTCCACTAAGCTTGAATAGTTGGTTCTCATGATCAAACTTTCATTAATTGCCCTCAGTTTGGCTATGTAACTTACCAGATTGGTCATAGCTGGAGCCACCACCATATCCGCCTGAACCACCATAGCCACCACCGCCATATCCGCCGCCGCCACCACCGTATCCTCCCTGGCCACCTCCATAGCCACCAGATCCTGTAACAAACATCAAATGACTTTGGTAACTACTTGTCATGCATTTTGAAGTCGTGCACAGTTTTCTATATGTGCATGGCTCTTATCGAGGGCACGAAATGGTTACATAAGAGGTGAATTTTGAAAGTCAATTATAGACTGTGGCAACATTGTTTTTGTAATCTGCAAACATTGTGCAACTCATAGCTAAAAAATCAGAGTTTAACGAATTGGCAAACGGCAATCAGTAGCCAAATATCACTTCGTCAAAAATGTTATGTACATAACTCGGTCCACTGCATGCTGATAATTCTCTTATAATTTCACTTTTTCTGACAAACTACATTGGATGTTAAAACATACCATATCCACTTTTTGCCATAGTTATTAGAATATGGCTAAAACAAATGTGGACACCGAGTTATGTACAGTACATCTTATTCTCTACATGCTTTCTCTTTGCCCGATCGCCAGATATGGGGTTTTAAATTAGTCTGATAAAGACTTTAATTGAAGGAATGATGTGTATTCTAAATGAAACATAATTTTCAATACATGTTACATGTATTGAAAATTATGTTTCATTTAGAATATTTGTACACTGTGTACATGATGTACAAATATTTTGTAAACTACCATTTCAGGACTGAAATGCAAGATTTCTGTACTGTATCGTACATAACTGTGGACACCAAAAGTAATTAGTTTTACCTTAACCCTATTCTAACTGGGCTATTTCAGACCAGGTTTTTACTGGGGGGAGGTCAATTTGACCCCCCCCCCCCTAAGATCTCGAAGACCGATTGTCCGATTCACGCAGAATTTTGCATAGAGGTACATTGGAGTATTAGCGACGCGCTCATGTTTTCGTTTAAATGATCCAATGTTAAATATGCAAATTATGCGCATATTAATTAGCAAAGTATGCTAATTTATGCAGAAATCCTCTTTCTGTCTGTAAATCACTAAATGTTGCTCAGAATATGCTAATTTTGTGCATGATTATTCTTTATGACTTAACAGGTTTTCAAAAAAAAAAAATTTCTTTGTATTTCTTTGTTTTTGGAATTTCTTATGTATTTCTTTGTTTTTTCAACTAATGTTTTTTATTGTTTTTTTCAATTGAAAAATTATTGACCATTATCCAACCATTTTTAGACCAAAATTAAATGATTGCAGTGATTAGAATGACAAATAATGAAGGTTTTATGTATTCTTGGAAAAAAATCAATTTCCATAGGATTTGTACACAAATCACAAAATTTAGCGATTTTGGGGCCGACGATCATTTACAAAAGGTCACGTGACTTTACAACGGTATACCTGATCTTCGCAAATTCGAGGGGGGGGGGGGTCAAATTGACCCCCCCCCAGTTAAGATAGGGTTAAAATAATAACTTCTTGTCCCTCAAGTTCAACTAATGTTTGTTTAAATGAGTTTGATGAGTTTGAGTTTGATGTTTTATTATCCAAATAAAAAGTACATCAATATAACAATCAAATGTCAATGTGTAACATAAATATTAAAAGGATAATTGGGACCAGAAAATAGCATTAAATGCTAATCGTGTCTGGTACCATTAACACACATAAGTAGCGTAGCAATGAGAATATCATAAATAATGAATAACTGTTGAATACATACTTAAACTACAAGCTATTCTACATCTAAGCTAATATAAGTTCTATGATTAAATACAAATCTTTGGTATTTAACACTAAATAAAAAGATAAAGGATTATATAACATATTTACAAAAAGGCAAGAACCTCGGTTAAAAGTTCAAAACAATTATTCTATTAACATTTGTGATATTAAAGTTCTACGAAAGTAAGACACTGATGCTTTCTCCCGTACAGATAGTGGTAAATCATTCCAAAAGCATGTGCCTCTGAATGACACTGAAAATTTACCCTGCGTAGTCCTTACTTTAGGCACACTCAACTTCTTACTTTCCCTTTGTCTTGTCTCATATTGGTGCTCTATAAAACAGCAATACTGAATTAGAGACTGAGGCAATTTATCATTTAATAATTGATACATAAAAACACAAATGAAAATGTAGATAGGTGCAATTCATGCTATCAGAAATAAATTGATTTTGTTATCATCAAGTGTCTACAATTTTCAAATTTCAATTGGTAGTATGGTACATAACTCAGGACACCGGTGTCTTAGTTATGTACATGACATGAACAAGTTCAAACTGCAATATTCTTCCACCAAATCAGACATGTAAAACTAAAAACTAAAAATAGGTGGTCTTATTGACAAAACAAAACATGGTGTCCCATACATAACTCCATAACTCGGTGTCCACATTCATTGTTGATTAAATAACACATACAAGTTCAAACAGGG
>JBAMJV010011535.1:35000-47573 GCA_037951105.1 Echinarachnius parma | reverse complement strand
CACATTTACAAAGATTATACCATTTTCGGACAGCGAAGTACCACCCCACCCGATTATTTGTATTTTATTTATCATGTGATGGCGCAATCATTGTATCTTGCTAATTTGTATGCAAAGAGAATCTGGAGAAATTATACTGTATCCGATTCACAGCGATTTTATGTTGAATTTATTCATATAAATGGAAATACAATATGGGCGTACTACTAAAGTATCATGGCCCAGTCACAGAAAGAGATACAAAATCGTGTTCTAAATGCGCAAATCTGATTGGTTTAATTTTCTGACTTACAATCAACTGTAACTTACGATTGATTGTATCTCTTTCTGCAACGGGGCCCACATACAGAAAGTTAGGGGTGATAAGTAACCATTTTTTCTTCCTTTTCGGGGATGGGGACGTATTGACCCTGCATGTTTTGCCCTCATTCAAGTTATAAAGGTGAGGACGTTTTGACCCTGCATGTTTTGCCCTCATTCAAGTTATAAAGGTGAGGGTGTTGCAGCATTCTTCGTTTGTTTGTTTGCTTTTATTGTCGTATAACAAAATGAATATAGACAAATTAATATTACAAATCACACATATATTAGCAATAATAGTTTAGAATTAAGAAAAAACAGATACCAAGTGATACAATTATGAAGATTACGGCTGCATAAGGGCAACTCCAGCGTCACGGACATTACAAACAGACAGTATTTTCATGACTTTCCAATGCCACTACTAATTCATACCTCTACCTAATGTCTAACTTTTATTTTGATTACAAAGCAATAGCCTGGTTAAGTATGCAAAAAAGTTTCAGAACATTTATCCAATTCGTTACTGAGTAATTCTGCAAAATGTGCGCCGTCACGGACATTACATTTTTTGGACATGACTTTTTGCATCCATATACATCTTTGCAAAAATCTGTGAGTTCTGAGACCTCACAAAGGTGATTTAGGTATTAAATTATAGACAAGGCAATGATTAATTGAATCAAAGTTGGATTTTGCGAAACGGGCCAGGTATATGTGATCTAGACAACAAAACGTTGCGTCACGGACATTACATTTTTCAGCGTCACGGACATTATAGTTAGGCCGGAGGATTTGATTAATTAAGAAATATACTTTAGAGCACTCAAAAGACTTAAATTTTAATCTGAAAAGGTACTTTGATTATCAGTCATCAAATTTGGTGCCTTAAATAATAAAAATACCAGAAAATTTGGAAAATATATGGATTTTCCTGAAATTTGCCCAGGGTAGTCCCATGTGTGGAGTTTCATGTATGGTTTCCGTTTCTCCTATATGGAGACACCCGAGAATAAAACAAAATCATGTGAACTGAAAGATATAATCATAGGATCATGTTGTATGGAAAAATAATCCAGAACAAAATCAATAGGATTTGAAATAGAGCCAATTGTTGTTTTGAGTTCATGTCCACTTTTTCGTGGAATTGCCCATAACCCATATTCAGCTGTAGAGCATGATAGCTCAGTAACTGGAGCAATAACTGGAGCGCTCAGTCTGGACCACATTGCAGAACGAGTTGTAATAGCTGTTTTAAAGGGGTAGTTCAGTTTTGGTAAAGAGGGCGCTGCACAAGATAATGTTTTTGTGAGATAATGAAAAACTGAGTGTAAAATTTGAAAGAGCATACCGTATTTTAATGACAGAATAAACTTTATTTCATCAAAATCGGTTCAGAAACGGCTAAAATATCAAACAGATTTATTCGATGATTGTTGTTTAACATTTTAAAAATGCTTACACTTTTTCTAAAATGTTCAAAAGAGGTTATTAAATTGTTGTCGATGATCTCTCTATTTAATAATTATTTCAACAAAACATCACATAATAGTTGTGTATGAAAAATGGTTGAAACCAATGTCAGTTTGGCTGCTGTTTTTACGAATTTGACTGGGAAAATCTATATTATAAACAAATGAATATCACAAATCACACATACATTTGCAAGAATAATTAAGATAAAACACAGAATCTGCAAGTGATAAAATTATGAAGATTACGGCTGGATAACTCATATTCAGCTGTACATAGAGCTTGATACATTTAGCTCAGTGACTGGAGCAATGGTTGGAGCGCTCAGTCTGGACCACATTTCAGAACGAGTTGTAATCTATTGTAAAGTTACAATTGGTTGCAAGACGGAAAATGCAAATCTGAACCAATCATTTTTTTGGTTGAAAAAATGCAAACGTTCAAAAGGTAGTCTAGATGATGAGGAAAAGTTGGAGAGCGTGAGGTTATTGTATAGGAAAACATTAAAGCACGAACGCAATATTTATATTATGGATTTACATAAGAAGCTTCGTACTCTAAAATCAAAAGATCCAAAAGAATATTGGAAAATATTAAATTTAAAAGTAAAAGATAAAAAGGAAAAAAATACAATTGGTATTTTAGCATTTGAATCCCATTTTAGGGATTTGAATAAAAAAGATACATTATATGAAAATGATGAAAAGGAAGATTTTTCTTTTGATCGATATGCTTAAGTGTCAAACGACAATTATGATTTTAATAAACCGATTTGTGAGGAAGAAGTCGTTTGTCAGATTAAAAAGTTAAAAAACAATAAAGCGTGTGGCATAGACTTGATATTAAATGAATGTTTAAAGAATAGTAATGAATCTCTAATTAGAGTAATCACTAAATTGTTTAATACAATTTTGGACACTGGAATTATACCAACAGATTGGACTATAGGTTTAATTTGCCCAATTTATAAAAAGAAAGGGTCGCCGAACGACCCTGACAATTATCGTGGAATTACACTTTTAAGCTGTATTGGGAAATTGTTTACGTCGATAATAAATAATAGATTAAGTACATTTTTGAATGAGAACTTTTTAATCGGTGAGGAACAAACAGGTTTTAGAGAGGGATATTCGACTGTAGATCACGTATTTGTATTTCATTCGATCCTAGATTTGTATTTATCTCACAGAAAAAGAATATACTGTGCCTTTATAGATTACAAAAAAGACATTCGATTCGATAGATCGAGCATTACTTTGGTGTAAACTTTTACAGCAAAACATTCGAGGAAAACTATTAAAATCATTCATAATATGTATGCAAATTTGAAATCATGTGTTGTGAAAGATTCTCAAATATCTGATTACTTCAGTTGCAACATTGGCGTTAGACAAGGGGAGAATTTATCCCCCTTACTTTTTGCATTGTACATAAATGATTTTGAATTATTTATTAAAGATAGATATCCAGGTGTTGATTTGTTGCCAAAAAAACTTAAACTTAAAAATAATGGGATTGAAATGTTTATGAAACTGTTCTCATTATTATATGCAGATGATACGATAGTTTTAGCAACTAATGAACGTGAATTACAATCAGCATTGGATGCCGTTAGTGAATATTGTAAATTGTGGTTATTAAAAGTTAATGTTAGTAAAACGAAAGTAGTTATTTTTTCCAAAGGAAAAGTTTAAAAATATGAATCGTTTATGTTTGACGGAGAAGAAGTAGAGGTGGTTGATGAGTACACATACTTGGGCGTAGTGTTTAATTATAACAATACATTACAAAAAGCCCAGAACAAGCAAATTACTCAAGCTAAAAGAGCTATGTATAGTCTGATAATAAAATCTAGGAAGTTAAGACTTCCTTTAGACATACAGGTAGAATGTTTTGATCGGATAGTGGTGCCCGTACTTATTTATGGAAGTGAAGTCTGGGGGTTTGAAAATATTGCGCAGATCGAGGCCTTGCATGCACAATATTGTAAGCAATTGTTAAGATTGAGAAAAAAGCACGATGAATAGCATGGCACTTGGTGAATTAGGTCGGTTTGAAATATCTTTAATTGTAAAAGAAAGAATGGTTAACTACTGGTTCAGAACTATATCTGGTAAAGAAGTCAAGTATTCCACGACAGTGTGTAATATTTTGAAACTCCTGCGAGATAATGATATATTTTCCTCTAAATGGACTCGATATGTACATACTGTTTTGCATGAATTAGGTATGTCAAATTTGTGTTATGAATATGAAAAAGTAAGTAGTTCATATTCTCAAAATTGGCACAGTAAAATTAACGATAGTACATGTTGTTTAAATTACCGAATTTTTAAAAGTAAGTTAATTATGGAACCATATTTGATATTAATGCCGCCCTCATTGAGAATTGCTTTAGCAAAGCTCCGATGTGGAAATCACAGATTGCCTGTAGTAACTGGAAGATATAATGGAATCGAAAGAAAGGATCGCATATGCGAGCTTTGTAACAATAATAAATTAGGGGATGAATTTCATTATCTCTTTGAATGTCCAGTACTAGATAATGAAAGAAAGACATTTATAAAGTCATACTATAGAGTGAGACCGAATGTAATGAAAATGAGCCAGTTATTTAATAGTGTTAATCATAGGGAATTAGCAAATGTATCAAAATTGTGTTGTATAATAATGGCACTCTACAAGAAATAGTTACAGTCTGCAGCCACAACGCTGATTTGTAGTATGTATGATTATCTTTCAAATTGACGAATTGTGGTAACTTGGAAAGTACAGTCATTTATATGTTGATGCACACTTTTACTGCATCATCTGAACAAGTACCTTTGTTGTACTGTTGTATGTAAATATTTTTTTGCTCTTGTTTTTTTTTTCTCTACTGCATTGATATTTTAATATCTGTTGTGCATTTTCTTGATAGTAACATTTCCTTGGTCAATTCATAGCTTGCGATTGACATTGTTTTCTTTCTTTTATTTGTTTATTATTATTATTATTATTATATACGTCGCGATTGCGTTTAATTTTTTGTTTTTGTTTGCTAAATACCGTCTTCACATCATATTATAATAATTATTTAGCCCCCATAATTATGAAAGTTAAGTATATTACTATATTGATTCTGGAATAGTTCACTTTTACAAACTTACTTTAGATTATTATTTATAGTTTCCTGCTAACTTGTTGGTATCACTGTTCATTTATTTGGTCATCATTGCATAGCGGTTTCACTCTTAATGTAATATCACATTTTAGTAAAGGTATAGGGAAATTAAATTTTACAAGACCGAGTTTATCATCTCAATGTTCATCACATTTTTGAAAGTTTATATTTTTGATCGATTTTAAATTTGTAATTTACTTACTTCCTGTTTGTTTTATGTTACATGTTAGTTTTCTTATATTGTTTATCAATGTTGTGATATATGTTTGGAATATGTGTATATAGATCTGTATATATTTGTTATATTGTGCTAAATGTGATTTTCTTCAATACCCTACGACAGGGTGACATGAGAAATAAAACATTGAACATTGAACATTGAACATCATTATACGATCATGATACCTCATAAATAAGCACCTGCTTTAATGTAGAGTGTTGAGTAAATACTAGCTCTTAACGCATCAAATAGAATGATGACGTGATTGGCTTTATTAAGTTTCAAGTTCAAGTTTCAAGTTTATTTTATTTATCTTTTTTATATATCACACATTACAAATATGACATGAAGATAACAAAATTGACAGAATATGGCGTTACAATAGAAAGATGAGGTGACCTAGGTTGAAAGCAAAGCTTGTGGAATTAAGGTCCCTCGAGACATTAACATTGGTATCAGAAACAGGAAACGTGTGTGTAGATCGAGTATATCCAAAGATTCGATTGCATGGAAAGGATTTTTCATTAGAACAGGACATTATACCAAAGAAGGTTTCAGAACATAATGATGTGTATATAATTATTTATACATTCAAGCGACAGGTTATAGAAGACATAGCAAAGGTAAATATACTACTACAAATTCCTCTTCTACTACTACTACTACTACTACAACTTCCTCTTCTACTACTACTACTACTACTACTACAACTACTACTACTACTACAACTACTACTACTACTACTACTACTACTACTACTACTACTACTACTACTACTACTACTACTACTACTACTACTACTACAGTACTACTACTACTACTACTACCACCACCACTACTACTACTACTACTACTACTACTACTACTACTACTACTACTACTACTACTACTACTACTACTACTACTACTACTACTTCTACTACTACTACTACTACTACTACTACTACTACTACTACTACTACTACTACTACTACTACTACTACTACTACTACTACTACTACTTCTACTACAACAACTACTACTACTACTACTACTGCTACTACTACTACTACAACTACTACTACTACTACTACTACTACTACTACTACTACTACTACTACTACTACTACTACTACAACAACTTACTACTACTACTACTCCTACTACTACAGTCAAACCTGTCTATAGCGACCGCCCAAGGGACCGGTGAAAAGTGGTCGCTATAGACAGGTGGTCGCATTAGACAGGTTTGCGGCCATTTTGAACTTCTGATCGCATTTTGTGCCTATATGCACATGTTTAATTAATTGACATCTGTACACACACGTGTCCATAGTTTCATTTAGTGTTTGCTGCATGCATACCAACAAAAAAAAATGGAGTTATTATTGGCATTATATTTTAAAGGGACATTCCCTCTTTTGCAAGCCAAATTTCAAAAGTTGCGAGATTGTTGTCTTATATGAAAGAAAATGTCATTTAATAGCATGCCTGAAAAAGTTAGGGCTTGAAATCTCTTTTTCGTGGAGTTATAAACCTAAAACTAATAAACCGTCGTCCAACAAACAATTGTGCATTATACGTATATTCACCCAGTGAGGAAGTTCGTATACTGATTCCACGAAGTACCACAACGCGATGCGTGACCCCTATACGTGACCCGCGCTAGCTACGTGATCCGCGCACACATAAGAATAGCATGACCGCACACTAGGCAAAATAACCAAACCTCGCTTAAACTGACTACATGTAATTACATATTTTTCATTTTTAAGATTTTTTTCCGTGACATACCTTTACAAATGTCGGCTTCACAATACCTTTACAAGAATGAGTACAATATAGTTGTAATATTATGCTAAATCAGTTAAACTCCTTTATTGACCGATATATAGTTTGATGGACGGACGCATTCGTTTTTCATTCATAGAATCCAAATTATAGGGCTGTTCGATCTGATTTTTTGTGTGTGTGTGTTTCATTCATCCCCATCCGTCAACTGGAAACTGTTCAGACGTTTTGTAAAAGAGGGACTGTCCCTTTAAATTATGTTAAATGTTTGCATACTATTTTTAAGTGAAATTAAAATGTCAAAATGTGTCATTTATTTAATCATCATGAGAGAATCAGCTAAGCTTATGCGCATGTATTATGCTTTGAACGCAACATAAAATGTTTATGTTGACGTTTATTTGGGTTTATTTAGGCTATTGTGAAATTGCAAAATGTTTCGGTGTTTAAATTCGGCTAATTTAACTATTTGCTAGATTATGTTGTAATTTTAGTGAAGTGCCTTTGTTCGACGCATTTTTTGTATCAGCATCAGTGATAGGCACGAATACTCTTTGTTTATAAGTTCGAAGTACTTTGTGTTGGTCTGTCTGAAGATCATTGTCATTTAAATGTTTGTTTACGCTTTGGCATGCTCAGTATTGGAGCCTTGATCAACCAGAGGCGACCGAGTTGATGCCATATAAGCCATATAAACCTGTGTATAGCGACCACAAAATTAGCGCTTGAACGACCAAGGCATCAACTCGGTCGTTCAAGCGCTAATTTTGTGGTCGCTATGCACAGGTTTATATGGCTTGCAACGAACAATCACGTATCACGTATCACGTTCACGTTTTGCGCCTTTTCGTGAAACAGGTCACCTAAGTCTACGAAGTGTTGGGTTACGTGACCCAACAGTTTGTTGATATACTATATGCAATCTACGAAAGCTCACGTAAATTGGCGCTTGCGTTAAAAAAAATAATGTAAATTGTCGTTGAGAAGAGACTTATTCTCGGTTTAAATTCAATTTCAATTCAATTAAATTTCAGTTTATTCACAATTTAAAATACATGATATAATACAGTGTAAAATGTGTACTGGGGATCACTTTAGAAAGCTATCCTTGTATATAAAGCGCCCCATACAATAAAATACAACTTAAAAGATAATGCAAAATAAATCAATTACAAAGAAAACAAAAACATCAATTAAAAATCAGAAAACAAAAAACAAAAAACAAATACACACACACACACTAGTTTATTGGTGTGAACTAATTTGTATACGATGGATAGAACATTTTCAAAGTATAATTTCACAATGAATTCATTTAAATTATTTTCAATGTTTTCTTGAAGCAATTTACGGAAGGCAATTGTTGTATTGATGAGTCTAAAGAATTCCAAAGATCTGATGCATGATATCGAATTGAATTTGCTTGAGTTAAAGTTAAACGTAATAATGGCAAGTATAATTTATGTTTACGTCTTATACTTACATCATGAACTTGATTATTTTCAATAAAGAAATAATTGAATATGGTCGGGAGAAGGTTACGTTTAACCCTAATAAGGCCGGGGGCCATTATTGCCCCCCACCCCCCCCCCCCCCCCCCTCCGCAATGTTAGGTATTGTTCCAAAACGCTGTAAGATGGCGCGCCGCTGCTTGGTGACTTTTTTCTTTTGGGTCTTGCGCATATTTTAAAACAAAGAATTTGAAAATCGGACCTACCGTTACGAAGTCACGTGACCTTTTGTCTATGCATGTCAGCCCGAAAATCGCTCAATTTCGTGATTTGTGTACAAAACATATGGAAATATCAGTTTTCGTAAAAGGAAGTATATCATTGGTTATTTGGTCTTGTTTACATTTTATATGTTTGTTTGCGGGTTCAAAATAGATGAATTATAGTTAGAAATAAAATAAACAACAAAAACAATAAAATACATAAGTTAAAAAAACAAAGAAATACATAAGAAATTATAAAAACAATAGAAAACATAAGGAAGAACCTGGCTCTTCCAATTTTTTTTGTCGCATTATTATTCCAAATGCTCTAAAGAATATATGTAGTGAAAACCAATGTTTATTTATGAAGAATATATGATTTATGGGTAAAAATGAGAATTGTATGACCTTATTTGCATAAATTACCATAAATATGCAAATTAAAGAATTTTTCAAAAAATTAAAATTACCTTTGTATTCTATACACTTCATTCATCATGCGTGCAAATTTTCACGGCGATCGGCCGCTCCGCGGCCGAGATCTTAGGGGGGCCATAATGCCCCCCCCCCCCCCCCCGGCCTGCTGAAGACCTCAAATAGCCCGGCCTTTTTAAGGTTAAAACGAAAAACAAACATTCCTGTTTTCAGTTGTATTAAATCGCGCAATGGTAACGTATTTAGTTCACAGTCTAATCGCTCTTTTTTGTAAAATAAAAAGACGATTTATATAACAAGAGCTCGCCCTTACAATAATCCAAATAAGGTAACACAAGGGCGTTGTAGAGAGTAAACAATATATTCACAGGAAGAAAGGGACGAAGTTTTTTCATAATACCTACTGACATACTAACTTTACTACAGACATAATCAATATGATTTTTCCATGATAGCTTATCATCAATCAAAACCCCTAAAAAATTTACTTTGTGTACTTTTTCCAAATACATATCATCCAATTTCACTTGAATATCGAAATCAGGGGGACGGCCATTTTTCAAAGAAAATATCATAAATTTACTCTTATCAAGATTAACTAACAACTTATTCGCTTTAAACTAGTTTGAAACCTCGTGTAATTCACGATTAACAATATTACCAAGTGTCATTATATCATTATGAGAAACAAAAATATTTGTATCGTCAGCATACAATATAAAATGCAAATATTGTGAGGTATTAGCAATATCATTTATATAAAGAAGAAACAGTAGGGGGCCGAGTATACTCCCTTGCGGAACACCACAATTGACAGATAGGGATTCGGAATATACATTATTAAAATAAGTACGTTGTTTTCTTCTGGAAAGATAGTTTTTAAACCATTCATATGGTGCTCCTCTAATTCCATAAAACTGCAATTTGTATAAAAGAATGCGATGGTCTAAAGAATCAAATGCTTTACTTAAATCGAGGAAAATGCCTATAGTATTTTCTTGTTTGTCCAAAGCAGATATTATTTGTTCAACGGCGTATGAAAGAGCCATTTCTGTGGAATATTGTGGTCTAAACCCAAATTGGTTTTGAGTAAGTATATTATTTGCATTTATATGTTGCATTAATCTATTATAAACGATTTTTTCAAGGATTTTTGATATAGGCGACAAAAGAGATATAGGGCGATAATTTTCAACTTGATTTGGGTTATTTTTCTTATATACAGGGATAATCTTTGCTGATTTAAAAGAGTCGGGAACAATTCCAGTACTTAATGAAAGATTAAATATATGAGTCAATGGTCGCGATATACATAATATCACATATTTAAGGAAACATAAATTTAAATCATCAAGACCAGAAGAAAACGAACTTTTCAAATTATTTACAATACTTATAACTTCACATTGATTTGTGGCTAAGAAAAATAAAGAACGTTCCCTGAATTTCTGAATTCTGAATTTCTGAGTTTCCTTGAAGATTTGTTCCTATTGTGGTACCAATATTACAAAAATAATTATTAAATATGTCAGCCATACCTTTCTCTGATTTAATTGTACGGCCATTAGATATCAAAAATGAAGGTAATGTGCGTTTTTTAGATTTTCCCAACATCTCATTTATAATTTGCCATGATTTTTTTCAAATTCTCCTGGTTCATTTTTAACTTTTCAGCAAAATATTGTTTTTAGATAAGCGTATAACTGAATTTAATTTGTTTCTATACTGCTTATAAGTAATTGCATTTTTTTAGATTGATTATGCAAATACTTTTTGAATAGTCTCTGCTTTCTATCTATCGAATAAAGAATACCTTTTGTGATCCATGGTTTAATAGGAGTAATCTTCCTCTTCTTACGAGATGGGACCTCTGTCTTCTGATTGGCTTTACAAACGTTACGCAATTTATCATAAAAGGTTTTGTACGCAGGGTCGACATCAGTGGCGTAGCTACGGGGGGGGGGGGGGGGGGGCACGGGGGGGGGGGGCACGTGCCCCCCAATCGTTTGGCAAAAAAAAAAAAAAAAAATGACGACCCGACATGAAGCCAAATGTGTCTACAATGTATATCATTCATTATCATCACGTTTTATTTAATGTGTGATAATAATCATTATCAACGATAATAACCAAGAACATAACAGTCGTTCCCTAGTACTAGCAATAGCGCACCTACCGTATATCAGTTTGAAGAATCCTTCCAATATAGCGCCTTATGCAAATTTTCAGTCCCGTGCGCGAGGATCGACGCTCACCGCATTTCAGAAGACATAGAGCGCGTACAGGCCTAACAAACTTCCTAGCATGGTAAATCGTTTATCATACCAAGGGCCCTTTTAGGATCTTGAATCTGCCTCCCGCTTTTATAGATAATTTTGACGCCTTCATGCAGGCTATAAAGGCGCATAGCTGCACTACGTATTCGTAAATGTCTCGGTAAAGACAAACTTCTTTTACTAATTTCTTCACTCCAAATGCACCCGTTCCATTAATTCATGATGCATAATCTAGGCATATTGTTGATGATCATGATTGAAGGAGCACCAGTCATCTTCTCCAGAGTCGATAATGATCTGCATCAGTTGAGCATAGGCCTACTGAAACTAATTCAAGGGACCCGAGCATAGCTGTTTTTTTTTTAGTTTGAAAAGGACTGTAAATCTGAATTTTTGCCGCGCGCTTTGCGCGCATATTCTGAAATACTGATATATACGAAATTTATTAGACCCTCATCTATCATGTCTATAGCACACTATCATCGGAAAATAAAATAATTTGAAATAATATATCTTTTTAGTAAATTCGGTCCATATCCGCTGAATGCAAATAAAATTGGAATATTATGTCCCCCACATTAGAAAGGGGAGGAGATTGTCCCCCTCCTTTGTCATTAAGTATGTTTGGTTCCATACTTATATACTTTATATTACGTGAAATTTCTGTCTTAGGTGTGCACCAAATCGCACAATTTCAGGCCCCAAAATACGAAAGCTCCCTACTGTGGGAGGGGGACACACCCTCCCCCAATCGGTCGCTTCGCTTCCTCGCAATGTCTCCCCTCCACTTTTGCTTAGTTCCATTGGAGCTCAATGCCCTAGACTATATCGATGGCTCTATAGTATACAGGATCACGTGGATCCATCTCACGGGCTTAATCTTTCCTCGCTATTACCGTTTTAAAGGAGAATTCCGGACGAGTTTTTAAAAAGTACAGTGTATTGGAAATAAATCTATGGATGTGCTTGAATATTTTCAGGATTTGACTCTTTTTGGTTGATTTCTAAGAGATTTTTCTAATGTCATTAACTCTGAGGAAATAGTTAAATTTACTGCACACAATCATGAGACCCTTACTTAGCACCCTCACTTTGCTCAATTTCTTGAGTAGGCTTCAATCCGGTGCCACTGCATTGTGATCACTGCATGTGTCATTCATAATAGCCGGCCATGCAGAGCCAGGAAATTCAATAACCACGTTTACAGGACTTCATGTCTATT